>APFE030270399.1:193481-209697 GCA_000404065.3 Pinus taeda
TTCTCAATTGCAGGTAGATTCAAATTCCACCAAGGGCTACTCGTGGTAGGATGATATTCTTCACTACAAGGACAAAGTCGTAATATCACCAACATCCACCCTCAAAAGTCGCATTTTGGCAGAATTGCACTCATCTCCCATTGCAGGACATTCGGGCTTTCAGAAGACGTATGCTCGCACCAGAAGATCATTTTTTTGGACAGGCATGAAAAAGGACATCCTTACTTTCATAGCATAATGCGATGTTTGTGAATGCCACAAAGGGGAAACCGTCAACACACCAGGCACATTACAACCATTGCCCATTCCGGCATCAATTTGGACAGAGGTTTCTATGGATTTCATTACAGGTCTTCCAAAGTCAGCGAACAAGTCATTCATCATGGTGGTTGTGGACCGATTGTCGAAGTATGCTCATTTCTGCGCTCTACCCCACCCGTTTACACCGACTTTGGTTTCTCAATCTTTCATGGATCAGATCTTCAAATTGCATGGCATGCCCACTTCTATTGTGTCCGACCGCGACCCGATCTTCACCAGTAATTTTTGGCAGGAACTCTTCAGAATACAAGGAACTCAACTAAAACTTAGTACTTCCTACCATCCGCAAATAGATGGTCAAACCGAAGCCGTCAACAAATGTCTAGAAACCTACCTTAGGTGTTTCACTTCAGAAAAGCAACACCTTTGGGTACAGTGGCTACCTCTGGCTGAATGGTGGTATAACACCAACTATCATGCCACCAACAAAACGATTCCCTATGAAGCAGTATATGGTCAACTCCCGCCTTCACCTACTTCGTATCTCAAGGGATGCTCAAAAGTACAAGCAGTGGATCAACTCCTACAACACCGCGCAATCATGCTCGCCCATCTTCCAAAGAATCTTCATCAAGCTCAGAACCACATGAAGCAATAGGTAGACCAACATTGCATAGAGCACCAATTTCAAGAAGGGGATCAGGTCTTTTTACGGCTCCAACCATATAAGCAAACATCACTCAAAGACAAGGGGTGTCAGAAACTCTCTCCCAAATTCTACGGTCCATATCAAGTACTTCAGCGCATTGGAGAAGTGACCTACAAGTTGGCCTTGCCACCTACTACAAAAATCCATCCAATTTTCCATGTCTCATGCCTCAAGAAAGTGATTGGGAACAATTGCAGAATTCAGACCAGTCTACCTGAATTGGACGAAGAAGGCGTCCATCTGGCTTCAACCAGAACAGAATCCTAGACAACAAAGTCAAGCACTGCGTGGCCGCATGATTAAGAAGTCCTCGTCAAATGGAAAACACCTCTCGGAGATGCAACTTGGGAACCAGCCACTATTCTTCAGCAGTTTCCAAGCTTCAACCTCAGGACAAGGCTAGTCTTAAGGGGAGGGCATGTTAGGGTCCACCCTAAACCCCTTATTTATGGTAATGGAATCACTCATAGTCAAGAGTCAATAAAGCCCATATAATAATTGAAGTGGTTAATCCACAATTAATAACGGAACACAGTAGTTGCAAATGGGTCGTATATTAGATAGATGGTATTATTAATACCACGGTATTGGCCCGTGGTATTGCATGTATGAGTCATATATAAAGGATAGAGACTCCCTGCGAGGAGCATCGTGTCTTATTTTGTAATTGAGCTCTTCCCTATTGGAGGTTGCCCCCTCGAAGAGGCAAGTGAACATTACTCTCTGAATAATAAAATCATTGCTATTCTGTGTTCTGAGTATCTTTTCTTTGCATATTCTGTATTTGGGTATCTTTTGCGGGTTAAGAGCATAACAGGTCATATGGTGTGAAAGAAAGGACTAATGGTGGATCCTACCAAGATCACAATGATAGTCAATCTGGAGGCCCCAAGGAGTGTAAAATAGTTGTGCGCAATGCTGGGCCATACTGGGTATTATCAAAAGTTCATTAAGGCTTATTCTCATATTACTGCACCTATGGAGAAGCTATTAAAGAAAGACGCTACATTCTGTTGGGAAGAAGAATGTCAGCGTAGTCTAGATGTATTGATAGAGAAGATGGTCACCGTGTCGATCTTGGTCTTCTTGAATTGGAAGAAGGAATTCCATGTGTACGTTGATGCCTCATGTATTGTGTTGGGAGCAGTGCTGACACAGGCTAACGAAGGAGATATGGATCACCCTATAGCTTTTGCGAGCAGGAAATTATCAAAGGCTAAGAATAACTACTCAACGATAGAGTGCAAGGGATTGGCTATGGTGTATGCACTCCAAAATTCAGACACTATCTATTGGGCAGACATTTCAAGATGTACACAGACCACTCTGCCTTGAAGTACTTAGTCAATAAGCCTGTGTTGGGGGGGAAGATATGCAGATAAAACCTGTTGTTTCAACAATATGACTTTGAGGTAATTATGAAGCTAGGAAGGTTGATTGCAAGACCTGACCATTTGTTTCGAATTGAAATGGAGGAGGATTCTACTAATTTGGAGGAAGGATTGTCCGACACACATCTCTTCACAGTGTGCATAGAGGATAACCACTTTGCAGATATATCCACTTTTTTACCACAAGGACGGCTCCAAAGGGATACACCAATCAGCAGAAGAAAGATTTGGTAGTATGCACGACTGATTTATCCGTAATTTCAAGACATTTGTTAATATGGGATCGGATGAGATACTCTGGTGGTATGTGCCCAATTTTGAACGAAATAGCATCCTCATTAAAGCTCATGGAGGAGATGTGGGAGGACATTATGTAGGAAAAGAAACAACATAGAAGATTTTGTGTGTGGGTTTGTGGTGGCCTACATTACATAAGGATACCAAAGCATATTGTAGGGCATGTGATGCATGTCAAAGAATGGGTAGGCCATCGCGAAGGGATGAGCTACATTTGAACCCTCAAGTGTTATTGCAGCCATTTGAGAAATGGGCAATCGACTTTGTAGGACTGATTCAGCCCCCAGGCAAGAAAATAGGTGTGTGCTATATCATCACCATGACAAAGTATCTGACCAGATGGGTGGAGGCACATCCTTTGCAGGATTGCATAGGGGCTACAATAGCTAAATTCTTGTTTTAGTACATGTTAACCAGGTTCGGTTTCCCGAAAGTGTTGAAGAGTGATCGTGGTACGCACTTCATCAATGAAACAATCAGTGTGTTGACCGAAGAGTTCTAGGTTTATCATCAGAAGAGTACACCACATCATCCTCAGACTAATGGAATAGTTGAGGCCTTCAATAAGATATTTGATAATGCACTGACAAATATTTGCAACGTGCAGTGGAATGATTGGGACATGCACGTACTGGCAGTATTATGGGCGTACAGAACTACTTGCAAAAAACTAATAGGTTAAACACCTTTCTGATTGGTCTATGGCATAGAAGCTGTGATCCCTATGGAATATATCATGCCTAGTCTATGCATAGTAGCTTTCACAAGGATGGCAGACCGCGAAGCCTTGGAAGAACGCCTCATGCAGTTGATGGAGCTTGAAGAGGATAGATTCTTGACTGGATTTCATCAGCAAGTATAGAAGGAACGTGAAAAATCATGGCACGATCGATACATCAAGTTGTGCACATTCAAGGTTAATGATTTGGTATTGTTATATGATAGTAAGTTTGCTAAGTCTCAAGGAAAGTTTTAGATGCACTGGTTGGGGTAATATGTCATCAAAGAAATCACAGATGGGGGTGTTGTTCAACTCACAAAGCTGAATGGAGAACCTTTCCTGGGAAGGGTGAATGTGAGCCGGTTGAAGCTGTATGCAGGAGATTCGGCTCAATGACCATATGGCAGTCGAACAGTCTTAGTTCTCTAGGTAGTTGGAAGGGAGCACGGGCCTATAAACTACACTGCCTAGTTTTGGGGACTACGTGACAGGGGGGCTGCACGAAATAAGGTGATGTCACAGTACTAGAAGCCACGCGAAGGGAGTTGTGCTATGGAGGGAGATACCGTGCAACACAGCTAGAAAATGACTATTAGAGTCACTATTCATGATTTGACAGCTAGGAGACAATTAAGAGGAGCGGTTGGGTGGCATTTAAGGCTAAAATATTTGGAGATCTGTCGCCAAATCAGCATTAATGGATGAGTTTTGGGGGGAACGGTCAGATTTGATTTTGAATTCTCCTATAAATTACATGTGTCAGTCCAACAGAGAACACTTTGCACCCTTAGAATTTTTAATTTGTGTTGTCTGTCGCTTATGATAAATTTCTCGAGTTAGACAGGAAATTCATTTGTGACATCATGTCAGGACTAGGTCCTGCTAAGACTGCAAGCACTGGAGGAACTATTGCCTCTGAAGGAGATGATCCAGAGGT
Source organism: Pinus taeda (assembly GCA_000404065.3). Lineage (NCBI taxonomy): Eukaryota > Viridiplantae > Streptophyta > Pinopsida > Pinales > Pinaceae > Pinus > Pinus taeda. The sequence goes on from APFE030270399.1 coordinate 197,798, forward strand.
TGTGAGCATGGAGGCTCTAGCTACAGTGCCTACAGCACCGAGGTCATGTAGGCTGAAGCCTACACCTATGAGAGAGACCCAAAAGCTAAATAAAGACAAGAAAAAGAGGTCTGTGCTAGTGCGCAAGTCACCTCAGAAGCATTTTGTTGCCCAAGTGCAAAAGAAGGATAAGCAGCCTGAGAAGGTTGTAGATTTGGAGGCCAAATATGGTGTTGAAGATATAGATGCATAGGGTGCGAAGCCCATCACCAAGTTGTCAGAACACATACCTCCGCGTAAAGGGAAGATCAAGGTCACTAAGGACCCAGACTTGGATAAATTTGTCATTCACATGCCCCTATTGCCAGAGAAGATAACCTTCGAAGGTTTGTGCTTGGCGCGTGTTCCCCTTTTAAAGATGGAATATTGGGACCTGGCTAACCATGAGAGGTTCCCCCACCTCGTGACGGAGAATTATATGAGGCAGGTGTATTACAAAGACTCAGGTGTCACTAAGCTAGAGTCAGTTGAATGGATTCGTGGAGTAGAGAAATATGGATTGTTGAACCTGTTGTGGGTGCCCCACTACCACCGCTCCAACGTTAATACCACCTGTATACAGTAGTTGCTTACTCTAGTGCACGATGGGTTCTTATGGCTTGGTGCGCCCGTCCCCATCATTGATGTGATCATACATAGGATTACGCATCTACCACACGAAGGTCTAAATCTGGCCAAGGAGTTTGGTGGAAAGACAAGTGAGAGAGACTTAGCATAGCAGATGAAGAAGAAATTCGAGCTTATCAATAAGTCACATGGGTACTCCATAACATCCATCAACAATCTCGCGGTAAAAATTTCCACCCAGATACTAGCCGGCAAGTTTATGAGGAAGTGTCACGCAGACGAGGTTCTGACGCTTGTGATCTCGTTAGCTACACAATGCGCGGAGGGTGTGCAATTTAACTGGTCGCGCTACTTATGTAGTGAGTTCCTTGTAAATTGTCATGAAACCCAAGATGAGAGCAAGATCTTCCACTACGCATGGTTGTTGCTTTCCATTGTGCTGGTTTCTTGGGATCTGCTAGAGGACGACCAATTTCCTCCCATGGAGGCCGGATTTCTGGAGGCTACACAGTTTTCCTCCCTATGGACCACGAAGGAACTTGCGCAAGTCACTGAAACAAAATTTTGTTGGGTATTGATGGAGTCAAGCTTCCGCATGGCCATCAACCAGTGCCCATGGTTTTCCCCAACTGTGTATGAACAGCTATCTACATATGCTGAATTCAAGGTAGACTTCCACCACGTTTACATCCAAGCACAGAAGGACCCATAGCAAAAGTGGTTTGATCTACCATATCTAGTTACCAATGATGCCATTCAGGAAGTAATCAAGTGTTGACCAGCAGATTGGCATACTCCATCCAATTTGGCTACAGATACTAGCAAAGACCTGAGAATCTCAGCATAGAAAAAGCAAAAGGATGCAGCGAAGTAGGCGGTGCATAAATTGGTCATGCAATGAAAAAAGGAGGCCGACGAGAAGGCCCGAATGGAAAAGGAGCGTGCTACAAAGGAATAGGCTGAATAGGAACAGCGTGTATCTAAACAAAGTTGTAAATCCCCTTCACTCGAAACCGAGGAGGAAGAGTGGTCATTGCAGGGTAGTGGAGGCAACGAGGAGCAGAGCACCCCATTTCGGGTAAGGAAGCGTAGGGAACAATAGCAAGAGGGGTCTTGAAATAAGACAAAGGCGACTAAACCATCGATAGATCCCATTACACTGACAGAGGGCGATCTTGACGAGGTCGGGGACAAAGTGTGTGACACTACCATCGAATTGTTGCAGCAATTCGACAAACATAACATGCAGTAATTAGGTAATATTCATAATACATGAACTGTAGATCCATACCAGCAGAATACAAGTGGGCGAAGGATAGGTTAGCACCCCACAGATGAGCCTGGCACCAGGGACAAGTCAAGCTATCGATCTGGTGAGGACAGTGGACCTCAAGATCGTTGCACTGCCAGAAGGGTCCCTGAGTGTGGAATCAGCCAATGACAAGGTCATCGTTAGCACCCTGAAGAACATCGGCCTTAACATTGCAACAATCCCCAACGAATATCTTCACGCACTGCAGACAGGTGTAACAGTGGAATTGAGAGCACGGGAGTAGCACGCTCTCAGTTTAATCGGTGAGTACAGGGTGAACAATGAACAAATGTTCACTGAGAAGATGAAAGCCTTGAAGGAAAGGGATACAATCCAGGAATTGAACACCTAGTTAGCGGAAGCAGTTGCAGAGGCATGTCAAACAGTGTCGGAGTTTCACATCCCTGAGGAAGCACAACTAAAGGCCATATCCGGAAAATCGATGCAAGCATCCGCAATTCAAAAGTAGAGGTGGCTAGAGTTCAATTTGAATTCAATATGAAAATCATGGAGCTGGAACTCAATTCACAGCCTTCGACTCCACCCGAGGTCAGGGAACAGCGCAGCGCTACCGTCGAGGAAGGGATAGATATTGTGGATGTCGCGGTTGTTGACTACACAACTTTTTCTTAACATGCCATGGAAGTGGTGACGACTCTACAGGAAGATCCCACCCTGTAGATATTGAGTATAGATATCCACAAGCTCCAGCAGATGTACGACGAAGTGAGGGCGACGACGCGCTTCATTACTACAACGCAGCACCTCACCAAGTTACAAGAGGCAAAATAACTCCTTACATAAGTGGAAGCCACGCAAAGAAAAAGAGACAGTGCTTAAGGCACAGTTGGGTCCTTGGTTGGACGAAGCCTACCTAGTCTCATCCAACATTCAGGAAAATTTGATGAACATACAGCTTACAGAGCATAAGATCAAGTGAACCAACGAAGGACCAGCTACAGAGCAACTGGTCGAATAAGTGAAGTAGGAAGCCACGCAGAGTGCATTTGAAGTAGTAATTGTGTAGGTGGAGCTGAGGGATCTTCACAACAAGATCACTGCACCAACCAAGTGACTCGAGAACGAGTCGCAACCTTTGTGTTGGGGGCTTATTGGGATGGGGTCCCCTAGGTCAGTTTTGGGGCAAAATCCCAAATTGTGGATGTGGAGCGCAGAGTTAGTTAAGAGTCAAAAAGGGTTTTTAGCCTCATTCATGTAAACTTGAGTCAATTTTTGAATATCTACCCATCGTCAATGGACCATGGGATTGTATAAATAGGTATGTCTTAGAGATTCTAAGGTAGATAGATAAAGATAGTCTTTTGTCTATGGGTACGATGGGAGGAGTCTAGAGAGTTAGCACAGGAAAGTAAGAGGAAAGGCTTTGCAGCTAAGTGTGTAGAGGCCTAAAGTAGTGTCTGCAGTTGAGTGCACTGGGAAGTATTGAGTCTGTAAACCTATACTGAAGATCAATAAAGAAGATTGTTGCAGAAATTCATGTGTTTTATCTCTTTACTTCTATTATGTATGATTGCGATATATGTTGTGATAAAATGATGTCTTTATAAAATAATGATGTATTGATGCGTGAATATACTTGATCTGTCTTATTATCTAAACGCAATTAATGTTAAGTGATTATGTGAAGATCATAACACTTTCTGTTAAAGTTATCGAACACTTAGGTAGATCTAAGTAAATGTTGATCTAAGGGTAATCTATGGTGTGCGTATGTAGCTAATTTTCTTGTTCAAGGTCGGCAAAAGCCAGTCATAGACATTTGTGGAGGTCTAGAGGCCGATTGAGGGGAATTACAGTGTTAAGTCGTAAGGGCTTATAAATCTATGTGAAGGCAGATCTAGGTCTTAGAAAGACATCACACTGATCTCTGGATGTGGAAACTTGGTTCCAGCATCCCCCCATACTGCTTCGGGTGAGACTTCAGTCCACACTACGCGAATTGATGCCAAAAGGGCCAGAAGTGTAGGGTTTTGTTTAGTGCAACTAACTCTAAACTTGGATCAGAACCCACTAAGCCAACAGTGATGCCATCACTAGTCAAACACATTGAAACAGGAGACCATCATTGTTTTAAGCCTCATAAGAGTGATGACTCTCATTTTAGCGTTTTAAGAGCTATTTCTTCAAGGAAAGCTCAAGACATTTTCCAAACAAAGTTTTAGGAAGGATTTGAGTTGTATACATGGATGAGTATATTGTATAATGGTCATGTTTCAGGAACTTCGGGGTATGTCATAGGGAAACGTAGGAGGGGTGACAAAATATTGTGTAACAGTCCCATGGGGATGATTTTTTGTTGATTCATCATCCTGAGCTGAATCGGAGACCACTACAACGTAGGTCTCCACATCCTTTCCCATGTTTTCTTTGGTATAACATTCGCATCAGACCCCATATCTAAGATGACCTAGTCCATTTCATAATTTCCTATCTATGTTGTTAGCCGCATCTCCTGCCCTGTTCGTGCCTTATGCTTACCAATATTTCTAACCGTACGATGTTCATTAGGGGCTTTTTCTTTACTGGCGCATTTATTTATTAATTCCTATAGTCCTTGCATAGCCTTTCTATCATGCAGCAGCTTCATGCATGTCTACAGAAATGTAGTGAGTACAGAAGGATCAACCTCTGTTGGCACACTAATTTCTTCCATCTTGTCCTAGCTTCCTGAGGTGGAGGCCTTAGCGAAGCTCTTCTTGGTTTCCATAAATGTTTCCTTAGCATGATTTAGATCAAAGCCATCTTCTTTATCTGTAACTTTGCAGACAATTGGCTTAGTGGGTCCTAACCTAGGTTCAAAGTTAAGTTTTCCAAACAAATCCCTACACTACTGGCCCTTTCAGCATCAATCCATAGAGAGCAGACTGAAGTCTCACCCGAAGCAGTATGGGTGGATGCTGGAACCAAGTTTCCACACCCAGAGATGATTGTGATGTCCTTTTATACCCTAGACATGCCTTCACACAGAACGATAAGCCTTTTATTGGCCTCTAGACCTTCGCAAATATCTACGACTGTCTTTTGTAGACCCTAAACAGGTGAATCGACCACTTACACACCTCTGTAATTACCCTTAGTTTTGTATTTACCCATATCAGCTTAAGCGTCTAATAAATTTAACATACATTAAGATATTCTTCGTGTAAACTGATATTAGTACTTGCATCCATATAACAATGTAAACCATGCTAAATCACACATCAATACAATGTTAAATCATAAACCCATTATTAATCATAACATAAACGCAATCATTCATAATAGAAGTAACTAGACAAAACAAAGATATTCCCATAATAGTCTCTTTATTGATACATCATATTTGCTTACAAACTCAAGACTACCCTCCACACTCAGCTATAGGGGTCTGCGCACTCCGCTGCGAACTCTACTCTAGGCCTCTTTTCACACAACTCCAGAGCCTTTCTTCTACTCTAAGACTCTTCACTCTTCACTTCATAATGACCCATTCAATTCATTCTTCACTCATGACTGAACTTAGACTCTCTAAGACTCTCATTTTTATACAATCCCATGGTCCGCGAACCATGGGTAGATCTACTAAAGCTGACACAACTTACATAAAAGAAGGGAAACTCCCTTTATGACACTTACTATCGATGCACTCTAAGGCCACAACTTGCAGATACTTTACACTTTACATAACAAAAACTTGGGATTTCAACCCCAAAACTTGGGCTTTTTCCCCAAAATTGACCGCAGGGGACCCTGTCCCAATAGGCCGCCAACACAAATATCGTGACTCACCCCTGAGTCACTCTTCTAGCGTAGAGATCTTACAACAGAGGCCTCCCATCTCGACCTGTGACACTACTACCTCAGTTGCGCTCTGCGTGGCTGCTTGCTTTATCTACTCAATCAGTTGCTCGGTTGCTGGTCCTACACTGTCTTCCTTTACCTTCTGTTGTATCCTATGTAGGCTCGCCAGCTTCTCCTCAATGACAGCAGAGATAACATACAGTTCATCCATCCAAGGCCCCATTCTAGCCTTGAGGACCGCCTCTTTCCATTGCACTGCCTCCACCTATTCGAGCAACTGCTTTGCCTCATGTAGCTTAGCCAGTCATTGTGATATAGCGATGGTGCACGCCATCTCTCTTGCTTCATCATATTGTTGTTGCATTTCCTGGGCCTCTGTGTTCAACCTCTACAGGTTAGGATCCTCCTACAGGGTTGTAACAACCTCCATAGACTACTCAAAGAGCACGATGCAATCTGCTACTGCAGCATATACTATCATGACTGCATTCTTTACAATTGCCTCGTGTTGTTCTCTAACATTTGGTGGAGTTGAAGGTTGTGACTTCAACTGAAGCTCTATGATTTTAAGGTTTAGTTCAAACTAAACCTTGGCCATCTTTGTCATTGCATCACGCACACCTGAAACCAACTTTCTAATTTTGGCCTCCACCAGTGCTTCTTCTGGGATTTGTAGTTCAGGAACGGTTCTACATGCTTCCACTACCACTGCTGTGGTTTGCTCATTATTCTCCTTAACCTTCTTCCATGATTCTAGCGTAGTTATCATCTCAATGAATATATTTTCATTGTTGACTTTCCACTCACTGATCATGCTCAGCGCACACTGCTCTCGGGCATGAAACTCTGCAATCACACCTGCTTGCAGCGTGTGAAGGAATTCACTTGGGAGAGCGGCCAAGTTCATACCAGTATTCTTTCAAGCGTTGACAGTAGCCTTGTCAGCTTCTACCTCTGTGCTCAGAGCTCCATTCAGCAGCGCGACTTCTAGGATATCTAAGGATTGAACCAAATCTATTGCTTGAGTGGTCCCCTGCACCAAACTAGTTGATGCCACACTACTCTCCCCTGCACCTGCTTGCAGTCTAGTGTTTTTGATCTATAGCTCGTGCAGACCCATCTATATAGTGACCAGTGCTTGCCTCTACTACTACTCAAACTGTTGTAGTAGTTCCATTTTCATATCCCTTACCTTATCTGCAATATCATCCAAGTCACCCTCTGTTAAGGTGATTGGATCGAGCGACGATTTGGAAGCTTTGGTCTTGTTTTGTTGTCCCTCCTTTTCATGTTCTCTATGTCGCTTTATGCAGAAAGGATTGCGTTCCATATCTCCGCCACCCTATTCTAACTGTTTGTCTTCCTCCATTTGGGGTGAAGGAGATTTATAACTTCTATCAAAGTTGCACTCTTCCTGGTCTGCTTGTTCCTTTGTGGCACGCTCTGCTTCTGCGTGGGCCTTCTCCTCAATTGCCTTCTTTCTCTTTTCAGCCAACTGCTGAACCTTTAGTCGGGTCACTTCCTTTTTCTACTTTTCTACGGACTTGCTAGTCCTGGCGGTCAAATATAATGGTGTGTGCCAATCCGCTGGCCATCTATTAATGACTTCAGTAATGGCATCATTTGTAGCCAAGTAGGGAAGATCATGCCACTTCTGATCTAGATCCTTCAACTCCCGGATGTACACACAGTGGAAGTTTGCCTTGAACTTCACATAGCTAGATAGTTGCTCAAATATGGTTGGCAACAACCGCGGCTTCTGATTGATGGCCATATGAATGCTCATCTCCATCAATACCCAAAAAACTTTACTTTCTCGAACCCGCGCAGCATCCTTTGTGGGCCATAGCGAAGCAAACTTCGCTGCTTCTAGTAAATCTTTATGAATTTGAGGAAATTGGTTGTCCTCCAGCAACTCCCACGCAATCAGCACAATTGACAGTAATAACCATAAGTAATGGAAAGTTTTACTTTGGTCATGTGCTTGTCTGCAGTTCGTGAGGAACTTTTTGCACAGGTAGCGCACCCAGTTGAACTGTATGCCCTCCAGGCATTGAGCCGCTAAAGAAACCACTGGTGTCGGCACCTCATCTGTGCAACACTTCCTCATCACTTTGCTAGCCAAAATTTGGGTGGCCACCTTCACCGCGGGGTCAGTAATACTGGAAACAGAATACTCGTGCACTTTCTTGACAATTTTGAACTTGTCCTTCATCTTCTCGACGAGATCGAGTTCGCCCGTTTTTCAGCCAAATGCCTTCGAAGGATTTAGTCCAGAGTGAGGTAATAGTGTGATCCAATGGATCAGCATATCAGTGATTGGTATCAGCTCACTCAACCACAAGCACCCGTCATGCACAAGAACCTGTAATGCAAACAGCACGAAAACTGTTTAATGACTATCAAATTTATAGGGGCGCTGTGGTAGTGAGGCACCCATAGCAGGTTCAACAACCCTGCTTTGTTTACCCCTTGAATCCATTCCATCGGCTCCAGTGTGATGACACCAGACTTCTTGTAGAATACTCGCTTCATTAAGGTATCGGTAGCCAGGTGGGGAAACCACTCAACGTCTCCCAAATCCCAATCTTCAAGTTTCAGATGTGGGACACGTGCCAAGTGTGGAAATTCAAAAGTGATTTTCTCTGGCAGAAAGGGTGTGTTCAGGAGGAACTTTCCCTCATCTGGGTCCTTTGAGACCTTCACCTTGCCTTGGTGCGAAGGGATATACTTTGCAGTTTTGAAATAGGGTCCACCCCCTTAATGTCAATATCCTTTGTGCCCTCCTCGGCCTCCATGTCTACCACTTTTTGTTTCTCTTACGCGGTTGGCTTTTCTTTCCACTGCACCTATGTAGATGCATGTTTCCTTGGTGACTAGCGCACTGGCAGCGTCTTCTTCTGTTTATCCTTCTTCGGCTTGGAAACCTCTCTTAGTGGCGTAGGCTTCGGCCTAGGTGACTTTGGCACCTTAGGCACTGTTGTAGGAACCTCCATACTCATGAATTCATGGGAAACTCCCTCAAAGGCAACAACACCCCCAGTACTATCGGCCTCAGTTGGTGCAGACATGACGTTGTTAAAGAGGTTCTGATCAAACTCAGGATACTGCTCAGACACAGGGCTTACAAGCAAATTCTCAAAGAGCTCACACAACAAACAGCACAACTCAGAAATTCTCAGACTACAAAGTGTTTCTCGTTGGACAGCCATCTGTAATTTATAGGCAATTTTGAATTCAAATTCGGCCGTTCCCCCCAAAATCCATCTATAAATGCGAGATTGGCAACAGATTTCCAAAGATTTCACACTTGATTTCAGCCTTAAATGCCTTAAATGTTGGCTACCCTCTCCTCTTAACTATCTTTTGGAAGTCAAATCATGAACAATGACAGTAACGGTCACTTTCTGGCTACGTTGCACGGTCTCTCCTTCTGTAACGTAGCCCCCTTGGCATTTCTGCTGATACTGTGACACTCTCACGTTCCGCGCAGATCCATCATCACACAGCTCTACAACCCGAGAAGTGTAGTTTATAGTCTCGTGCCTCCTTACAGCTGCTTGGAGTGCTAAGACTAAGCTACCATCATATAGTCATCTGGTTGGATCCCCGGTGTATGGATTCAATCGGATTCCATTTACCTTTCCCAAAAATGGATCTCCATTCAATTTCACAAGTTGAACTACTCCACCATCAATAATCTCCTTGATAACATACGGCCCCAACCAATGCATTTGAAATTTTCCTGGAAACTTATCAAACTTGTTGTCATATAATAAAATTAAATCATTTACCTTGAAGGTGCGCAGTTTGATGTGTTGATCGTGCCATGCCTTTTTGTGCTCCTTCTGAACTTGTTGATGGAATCCAGCCAAGAATCTATCTTCCTCCAGTTTTGTCAATTGTGCGAGCCACTCTTCCAAGGCTCCATGGTCCACCATTCCTGTGAATGTCACTATGCATAGACTAGGCACAATATACTCCATCGGCATCACGGCTTCTACACCATAGAGCAACCCGAAAGGTGTCTGTCTAGTCATCTTTATACAAGTAATTCTATAAGCCCATAGCACCGCTGGTATGTGCACATCCCAATCATTCCCCTACGCATTGCAAACTTTTGTCAATGCAGTCTCCAATATCTTATTAAACACTTCCACCATCCCATTGGCTTGAGGATGATATGGCAGGCTCTTTCTTTTCCCCCGGGGAGAAAATATCGTAATTCCATTAATTGTTGAAATTACATGTTGTAGATGCCCTTGAGCATATGCAAATTGTGACCTTAGTCAACTAATTGTAGTTCAGAAAAGAAATAACTGAGTAGACCCCGTGGGGCCAAAAATAACTATTTTTTAATTACATAACCAAAATGTCACCCAGACAGTGATGAGTTTTTCGGCAAGTACCAAAAACTGTTAATTACATGTTTACAAAAAAGGTATTGAGATCAAAAAACGCTAATAATTGTTATCCGGGAATAGTGTCCACTCAAATGCTGCTATTCCCACTAAGATGGGTGGCTATCTTAGAAACAAACAATCAAAGTCTACTATTGTTTCCTTTTATGAAAATAGGCGAGAGAAGAACCAAGAGGACCAACCTGAGTCTTGCACTTGACTTCCTCTCCTTCTTGATAGAGTTTTGCCACTTCTTCTTTGTCTGCCCAGCTTCAAAAGAACCTGTGGAATCATAACAACATACTACTATCCAAGAAACAGGGGATCTAAATTCATAAATAATACAGGATCAGATGTGTATTAACCATATACATGCATATATAAATAAGTACACAAGAATATGGAAGGAAACAAGAATAGCTTTATTAAGATGAAAAGTAGCAAGAGGATTACAACCATTTGCTCTGACCCAGCATCATCCTCCAGCTAGGAAGCCCTTCTTCACCTCAAGCAAAGCTTAGATCACCCAACACTATGAATGTACACCAGGAAACCAACAACACTTCTCTATAAGATACAAAATTCCAGCCTCTGGATCTCTGTGATGAGGGATCCATATATAGATGATTACAGAGAGGTGAGTCATCTTCTCGGATCTTGATTAGTGTCCTCTCTCTGATAGTTCCTGCTTCCACTTGGAGAATGATGATCTCTTACTCATCCCTGGTCGAAAATGGAGAGGCAAGTGTCAGAGGGGAAGCTTCTGGAAGATTCCTTGATCTTCCACCTCGCATTTTTGTCCCTGCCATTTGTCCATTCCCCCATCGCACCCTATAGAGGAGAAAATCAGTATGCATCTAACCTTGTACACTGGGAAGGTGATATGCATCGCACCCTCTTCATTGAGCTTTCAGTATGGTCCAGTTTTGACCATTTATGAGCAGTTTTCAGTGGAGAACTTCTGGGAGATGATGTAATCAGCTGACCTTGTTCCTTTAGGCAGTGAAGCAACACTTTTAGGGACTTAGGAGTCCTTAGTTTATGGACATTTATGATTGGGGTTGAAGTGCCCAAATATGCCTATAACAGTTGCCCCCTAAAGCATGAGGTCGTTAATCTTTCTAATGTCGGGTGAAATGCTTTACTATGAGGATCTGAAGTTTTTCCGAGCTGGGAGGCAACCTGTAATAAGATACAATACAATACATTATTTTGACAATATTTTTTCATGATATAGCTGAGGCGGGCATTCCCATGCTCAACTTTATAAATTCATTTTCATGTACATAGGATAGACAATCGTCTGTGTGACAGATTGATGATATGGACACATCATCCTTAGATTTGGAGGATCATCTGTTTGGAAATGATGTACACTTGATGTTTTTATATTCCTGAATATATCGCAGTCCAGATGGATGAAACTAGATCCAGGGTCTTCAAAACTTTTTCAATCTTCATTCGGAGTACAGGTCGATCCATGTGAAAAATGTTCTGGAGTCGAACATGGAAAGACATCGCCCAATTACCAGCCAATGATGTAAGCTGTTAACAGGCGCGAGAGGAATCACCAATAATGAAAATGAACCTCAAGGTACTACAATACAATTCACGTGGTGTGAAAAAGGAATTGGTGTCAAACACCACGTAAAATCTCTCGGTCGAAGGCCATTGATGTAAACCTGTCGCCGAAAGTGAGAAACTTGCCATTGAGGCATGCAAGCTTCAAGGTACTGAAAGGGTTGTTCCTAAGTCAACTTCTTGGATAATGAGCTGATGTC
>APFE030270399.1:215224-225811 GCA_000404065.3 Pinus taeda
AGATCAGTGTATGTAAAACACAGGGGTGATCTAAGAGGTTACTAGAGCCACCACTTAGGGAAATTAGATTGCTTGCAGATCTATTGTTTAATTCATAAACAAAACCAGAGATAGACTAAAGCAGCATTGATCTACTTTGCATTTGTATAACAAATGCAGTTCGAAGGCTAGCTAGCTTGACTTCAGGCTCCGTCTGTAAGTTTATAAAAGAAATAAGGATAGATAGGCTAACAAGTAATCTAGTCGCTCCCCAGTGGAGTCGCCATTTTGTTATCCAGGAATAGTTTCCACTCGGATGCTGCTATTCCCACTAATATGGGTGGCTATCTTAGAAAAAAACAATCAAAGTCTACTATTGTTTCCTTTTATGAAAATAGACGAGAGGAGAACCAAGAGGACCAACCTGAGTCTTGTGCTTGACTTCCTCTCCTTCTTGATAGAGTTTCACCACTTCTTCTTTGTCTGCCCATCTTCAAAAGAACCTGTGGAATCACAGCAACATACTTCTATCCAAGAAACAAGGATCTAAATTCATAAATAATACAGGATCAGATGTGTATTAACCATATACATGCATATATAAACAAGTACACAAGAATATGGAAGGAAACAAGAATAGCTTTATTAAGATGAAAACTAGCAAGAGGATTACAACCATGTGCTCTAACCCAGCATCATCCTCCAGCTAGGAGGCCCTTCTTCACCTCAAGCAAAGCTTAGATCACCCAACACTATGAATGTACACCAAAAAACCAACAGCACTTCTCTATAAGATACAAAATTCCAGCCCCTGGATCTCTGTGATGAGGGATCCATATATAGATGATTACAGAGAGGTGAGTCATCTGTTGGGATCTTGATTATTGTCTTCTCTCTGATGGTTCCTGCTTCCACTTAGAGAATGATGATCTCTTACTCATCCCTGGTCGAAAATGGAGAGGCAAGTGTCAGAGGGGAAGCTTCTGGAAGATTCCATGATCTTCCACCTCGCATTTTTGTCCCTGCCATTTGTCCATTCTCGACCATCGCACCCTACAGAGGAGAAAATCAATATGCATCACACCTTGTACACTGGGAAGGTGATATGCATCGCACCCCCTGCATTGAGCTTTCAGTATGGTCCAGTTTTGACCATTTATGAGCAGTTTTCAGTGGAAAACTTCTAGGAGATGATGTAATCAGTTGACCTTGTTCCTTTAGGCAGCGAAGCAACACTTTTAGGGACTTAGGAGCCCTCAGTTTATGTACATTTTATGATTGGGGTTGAAGTGCAAAAATTTCTATAACAATAATTTAACTAGGGGTTGTCCCCCCTTCGAAGTTCCTAGTCTATGTATGGCCTTGAAAATACTGGTAGCTTCTTTCCGGAGTGTGTTCAATGATCAGCCATTCCCCTCGATGATGATTCATTGCCTCTTTCGAAAGCCTGTCCGCACTTTCATTATGCTCCATGTAGATGTGAGAGCAAGATATATGGTCAAAATGTGTTTTGAAAAAAACAATTTCATCCATAATAGATCTTAGATAAAATGCATGGCATGTTGTTGCATTGTTAAACCAGTTTATCACATTCTTGGAGTCCCCAAAAATTTGAATGTATATGCACTGTTTTAGTATAGCAAAGTAAATTAGGTGTCGAAGGGAAATCAGTTCAGCGAAGTTGTTTGTGCCTTCTCCAAGGCCCATGCAAATCTGAAAGTAGTGTGAGTCTGTGAGGTGTAAGAGTATGCCACCCCCGCAGCCCTGGGCTTGTGCAGCCCCATCAAAAAATGCCCAGGGCCAAGTTTTGTCAATCTGTTCCGGGTAGATAGTTCTAGGTCTGCTAAAGTTTTCTTTGGCTGGGATTTCCACATACCTTGAGCAAATTTTGTGAATAATCAGGGTCCAAATAATAGGCTTGTCTTTGAAGATGATACAGTTGCGACCTAACCAGATGTTTTAGAAGACTAGGAGTGGCAGATTTCTTAATTTTTTATTGCTTGCTTCACCCCACCAGTTGTCCCAAGCACATGCAATATCAATTCCATGCCAAGTTTGGTTTATGTTAAGTTATATCAGAATTTGTGTCCAAATTATCTTCATCTTAGGGCAGGTATGAAATAGGTGATGAGTCAATTCCTCCTCCTATTGACAAAGGACACACCATGAGGGACCAGTGTAGGCCCTCTTCCTTAAATTTTTTCCTATAGGTGTTTTGTCTTTGAGAATGTTCCACATCAAAATTCTTGTGCACAAGGGGGCTTTCAATTTCTATATGAGTGGCCACTAGCTTTTCATTCTATCCGGTTTGGTCTTTGGTAGAATGATGTCATAGCCATGCTTAGAGGAGTAATATCCATTTTTGGAGTGACCCAATATCAACTCATCCTCAACATCCTGTAGTCTGACATGGGTTTCAATGAGGGCTTGTTTATAATTGTTCAAAATTCTTTTCCATTGCCTCGGGATGTTCCAATCCACTCCAGAGAGCCAAGCTTGTGAAAGAAAAGTGGTATTGTAGTGATCTCCAAGATGCGAGATGTACTGTATGCCTAAATTGCTTAAGTGAGTGATCAGCTCTGGTGGGAGTTGATATGAGTTCCCACTGCCAGCGCAGGGGTCAATCCCGATGTGAACTGAGGCACCATTACCAATTTTCCAAATGAGCCCTCCTTTGATGATGGGAAGAGTATTTAGTATAGCCCTCCAAATAACTGAGATTCCTCTTCTGCTCCAGGAGGGGCACCTGATCCAATCCAAAATGGTATTTGGCCAGATATACTTATGGGAAACCACTTCTGACCAAAGACTCTTGTGTTTTAGTAATATCCATCCCTGTTTTGTAGCCAGCACTTGTGCAAAGGCCGGGAGCTGCTTTAGACCCCAACCTCCCCATTTTTTGGGAATGGAAATTTTGCTCCACTTAACCTAGGCAAATGGCTTTCCCTCCTTCCACCCCTTCCAAAGGAATTGACTGCACACTCTTTGTAATCTATTAATAATCCCCATGGGTATCCATGCCAATGAAATCCAAAAAATAGGGGTGGCTTCTAATACTTCTTTGATAAGAATCAGCCTTCCCGCCCTAGATAGGAAGCGATGACACCAAATATTGATTCTTTTTTCCACTTTAGTTATAAGCCAGATCCGATCAGTTATTTTATAGCCATCTGGTTTGAGTCTAAATCCCAGGTACTTCAGGCCATTCTAAAAATCCATGACTTGAAAGGAAAAATGTTGAAGCGAGAGTTGAGTTTCCTGCTGTGAGCACTTTGAGAAAGAGATAGAGGACTTGTCCTTGTTGATTTCCATCCCTATATCTTTACAGAAGAGCTTTGAAGACTATTTCAAGGACATAATGTCCTGTACACTTCCACTGAGGAAGATGAGTATGTCGTCCACAAAGAGGAGATGGGTCAAAATGAAATGTTCAGTAATCTTTAAACCCCTGAGGTTGCCCGATCGCTTCTCCAAGTCTATCAATTTTCTCATACCTTCCATCACCAGGAGGAAGAGAAGTGGGGATAGGGGGCAGCCCTGTCTTAAACCCCTTTCCGCCTGAAAGGGATGGGAAGCAGACCCATTGATGAGAACTGCAAGGAAACAGATGTAATACAACCCATAATCCAGCTTATGAACTCTAGTGGGAAGCCCAGATGTGTGAGGATCATTTTGAGGTATAACTAGGTAACTTTATCAAATGCTTTTGATAAGTCTATTTTGAGAGCCATCCCTTTAAGCTTTTTAAGTTTGATGGAGTGGAGGGATTTTTTGGGCCGAACCAATGGCTTCATATATATGGCGGTGATGAAGGAAAGTGAATTGTTCCTGAGAGATATGATCAAAAATGATAGGCTTTATGCGATTGGCTATGATCTTGGCTTTAATTTTGTAGAGACAGTTTTAAAGTGAGATGGGCCAGAAGTCATTGAAAGATGCAGGGGAGTCAGATTTAGGAATGAGAACGATGTGGCTGAAATTGAGGGGAGCATATATGTGGCCCAGGGTCCGGCTTTCCTCAATCACTGCAAGGAGATACGGACCAATAATGTCCAGGAAGACAATGTAAAATTCCACTGGCAAGCCATCCAGGCCTGGGCTTTTATCCCTCTTGAACCATTTTAGAGTGCTTTCTAGCTCCCCCAAGGATACAGGTTTGATGAGATCATCGATGCCCTCTAGATCCAAGTATCTAGGAAAGTTCCCAACCAGGTTAATGATTTTAGGAAGGGTAGGGGCAGAGGGGGCTTTGAACAAGCTCTTGAAATGGGTTTTTCCCAATCTGGCAAGCTGAGTGTGAGTAGTAGCTAGACCTTCCTATTCCAAGGGCAACTGCTAGATGGTGTTGTTCGCCTTCCTTCCATTTGCATAATTATGGAAAAAAATTGTATTTTCATCCCAATCTTGTAGCCATATAGCTCTACTTCTGAGCCTCCATAATTCTTCCTTTTACAAGAGGATCTTTGATTTCTAAGATTCCAACTCCACCAGTCGGTTCTTAGATTCATTGGATAGGAATCCAAGTCCTTGATCGTCAGTTAAGGAAGCTAGCTGGTCTTCAATGTCCACCAAGTTTCGCTCATCCCTCTCTTTTTTCCTTTTTGTCCAGTCCACAGTAAGCTTTCTGAGATGATTCAGGTGCCCACAGAAATGAGCAACCATTCTTTGCTCCCTGAGGGGGGGCTAAGCACGCCAGAAATCTAAGACTAATTTGATATACTCCAGATATTTTAAGAAAACAGAGTTAAATTTGAAAGGGGCTCGAGGCTTCTTGGATGGACCAGATACCTGAAGGTAAATGGGAGAATGGTTCGAGAATCCACCCGAGCCTACCCATTGTTTATAGAGGGTGAGGGTTCGAAGGAGCTCTTCATGTATGAGGAATATATCCAATCTTATTCTGAGGGCCACTTCTCCAATCCGTCTATTATGTCAGGTGGGAAATTTCTTGTTCATAGGGATATCAATGAGCCCATGGAGATCCAAAAGGGTAGACATATGGTCCGAGATAGGGTCGATCTATGAGAGATGACCCCATGATTCCTCATTCCCGATGGAAAAATTTAAGTCACCTCCTATGATAGTATTGTCGGTGATCAGAGGGCTATCTAGGATGGATTGCCATAAATCAATTCGATTCTAGTTGGGGGCATAGATGTTAATGATGCGAATATTCTTTCCAAGGTTAGCAGCTAGGATATCCATGCCCATAAATCCTAAACCACCCCATGAAGATATCACTTTAATGGATTTGGGATTAATGCCCATGGCGAGCCCTCCAAATCTACCCATGGCATCCATGCCTTGGAAATGCCAACCAGGGAGAAGAGAAAGAAGGGTTTTGGTAATCAGATCTGAAGGTCCAGGGGTTTCCTGGAGGAGAAGAATGTCACAAGGGGTGCGATATAGAAGATACTTAAGGGCCAGTTTCTTCTTGGGGCTGGCTAAACCCCTGCAATTCAAGGAGAGCCAAATCATTAGGGAACAGATGAATGGGGCTCAGGTGCTCTAAGCACCCTTTCAATGGTGGACTATCTACCTTGTGCAACATCAACCACTGTTGATTTGATGGCTTTTGCAATCTTTGAAGGTCTTCCTTTGTTAGGTTTAGCCTCAGTAGTTGGAGTGTGATTACCAAGATCAAGGAGGGGGATGGTGTGCAAAGGTCGAGAGCGAAGGTTGTATGAATGGGAGCTTGATGCAAAGGGAGGGGAGGATGGGGGGTGAAAATCGGGAGGGCTGGGGGAGTGATTGAGAATATGGGTGATGGAGGCCTAAAGCCACAATTTATGGGAGGCTGAGGGAAAGGTAAGGAATTTGTAAGAGATGTGGGGATATGCAAAGAAGTAAGAGCCTGTGAATGAATGAAATGATAAGTAGAGGAGCAAGGTGTAGAATCATTACCTGAAGTAGGTGTAGCACCCACCGCAGCCCTTGAACGCGTCAGAGGAGGGAATGGAGATGGGATCCTGAGAGTATTTGCAGGTTAAGTCGAGGCTCCATTCACGATCTTTGGTCCATGTTCAAATGGCAGCTCGTCCATGTTTAGCTCTTCCGAGAGATGATGTTTCACACCTCTTGCAGCCTCTTGTGTCGATGAGGAGAGTAAAGGACAATATTTGTACAAATGCCCTACCTTGTGGCATCTACGGCAGCGGAAAGGCACACCTTCGTAGTCCAGGTTCTGGCGGCGCGAGAAGTGCCTCTAATGAAGGGTAATTTTCTCCTCCAATCCCTCCCTGGTGTCAAGGTGAACCAGGATTCTAGCCATTTTCATAATACTCGTTTTCTCAAAAGACTGGTCGTGTTCAAGATAAGTCCCCAAAGCATCACCTATTCGCTTGAAAATCGGAGGGGTCCAGAATTGCATAGGGAGGTCAGGCAAATAAACCCAAATCAGACCAACACCCATCTGTTCTCGCTCAGGGTCAAACAAGGGGTCCCATCATTTGAGCAAGACTGGAGTGAGCTCAATGTGCCAGAAGCAGGGGAGGATCCAGTCCGTATACTCTTCTCTGTGGAACCGGAGGGCAAACTAGCCGTAGACCAATACTCTGATAATGGGAAGTTCTTTGAGTAAGGACCCCCATATCTCCTAAGTCCAGAGGCGGAGGCTTTCCACAGTGTAGTTCCTACCTCGTACATGCCCGACCAAAACCTTCTTAGCCATATCTGCTACTTCAACCATCTAGATGTCTACTCCAAGTGTAAGATTGATGTCTCTGTCCATCGCTTTAGGCACCTTCTCTTAAAGGGTTTATATGTGCGCCATCCCATGGGATGTTCCTTGAGTAAGATCGTGCAACTCTGGTTGACCGTATGGGGGGTGGATGGAGTGGATTTGGGGTGAGGAATAGTGGAACTGAAGCACCTGGACCGAATAGGAGTAGTAGGGTTAGAGTGGTAGGGGGCAAGGGTTGCACCAAAGAGCGCCAGGATGGGATGAGAGGAGGGGCCAAGCTGTGAATGAGAGCATGAGGGTGCGTTCAGGGGCGTGGAAAGCGGAATGATCTGAGGGGAGTTGAAAGTGGGTGAAGGTTGCAGACAAGTGCCCAGTAAGTTGAGGGTTGCAGGGGATAATGGAGGGCAATCCAAGCCAGGCAGGTCGTCAATGTGAACATCAAGCATGGGGTGCAAATCAAAACTGGGGTGTAAAAGCATGGACTGTGCATCTATCAATGGGGGATTCTTTGCAGCTAGGGGACCAGAGCCCTTTCCAGGTCGTTGATGAGCCCATATGATTTTGTCGGGGTTGGGGTCTGCCTCGTAGTCCACGACATCCTTTGAATCCATCATAAAGTTGTAGTTATTGTCGGCGAACAACAGTATTCGGGAGGCAGAGAGAAATAGGGTTAGGTTCCTTAACTACTCAGTAACACCGAAAAACCTTAAGCATTAACCGTAATAGAGGGGTAAATACTAGGTCTATGGGAATAGTAACTCATGGAGACAAGGTAAGGTTATGTAAAATGGTCAGACCTCAAGGTGTAGGCACCCGAGGTCTCCATGGAAGCCGCAACAGACAAGTTGTGCGTCCACCTCCATTTTTCGCTCTTCATATGGTATGCTCTTTTGATGATAAACTTGGAACTCTTATGTGAGCGCACTAATCATTTTGTTAAGGAAGTGTGTGTCGTGATCATTCATCAAAACCTTCGTGCAACCGAACCTGGTTAGCACATACTTGAATAGGAACTTCACTACGGTTGCCCCTGTACAGTCTTTCATGGGCTACGCCTCCACCCATCTAGTCAAATACTTAGTCGCGGTGATGATATACCGTGCACCCATCTTCTTTCCTGGAGGCTGAATTGGTCCTACAAAATCAATTGCCCACTTTTCAAATGGCTGCAATGACACTTGCAGATTCAGAGGTAGCTCATCCCTCCGTGATAGCCTGCCAGTCCTCTGGCATGCATCACATGCCCTACAATATGCTTTGGAATCCTTATGCAAGATTGGCCACCACAACCTAGCATGTAAAATCCTCTGCGTTGTCGCTTTTCCTGCCAAATGGCCTTCCGCAGCTCCTCGATGAACTTCAACTAGGATCTGCTACATTCAAAATAAGGCACATATTGTCGCAATATCTCATCTGATCTCGTTTTATACAAGTGACCTGCAATAATAGTAAAATCGGTCGCACACACCACCAAATCCTTCTTATGTTGACTCGTGTATCCTTCTTGAGCCATTCCCGTAGTCAGGAAGTGGATGATCTCTACAAAATGATTGGTTGCCATGTGCACCGCAAAGAGCTGCACATCAGGAAATCCTTCCTCCAAATTAGTAGGCTCCTCTCCTATTTCAATGCATGACAGATGATCTGGTCCTACATTCAATCTCCCTGGCTTCACAATTACTTTGAAATCGTACTCCTGGAATAGCAGCAACCATCTGCATATTTTCCCCCCCAACACAGGCTTGTTGACCAAGTACTTTAATGCAGAATGGTCTGTATACATCTTAAAGTGTCCGACTAGCAAGTAATGCCTGAACTTCTGGAGCACATACACCATAGTCGGCCCTTCACGTTCCATCATCGAATAGTTCTTTTTAGCCTTAGATAGCTTCCTGCTCACAAATATTATTAGGTGATCGAGTTCTCCTTCATCGGCCTGTGCCAGTACTGCTCCTAGCACAATACATGATGAATCCACATGCACATGAAATTCCTTCTTCCACTCTAGGAAGACTAGGATCAGCACGGTGACAATATTTTATTTTAACACATCCAAGCTCCACTAACATTCCTCTTTCCAACAGAATGTAGGGTCCTTCTTCAACATTTTTTTCCATCGGTGCAATAATCTAGGCATAACTCTTGATGAACTTTCGGTAATAACCAGTATGACACAGTGTTGCATACAGCTGCTTAACACTTCTTGGCGCCTCCAAATTAATTATGACCATGATCTTAGCTAGGTCCATCATTAATCCTTGTCTGCACACTAAATGACCCAGAAATATTCTGAAAGGGACACAAAATAAACACTTCTTAAAGTTTAACGTGATCTGATACCTCTGGCACGTGTCCAGCATCAAGCGCAAACTAGCTACATGGCACTTGACCAGTCCAAACACCATCCAATTGTTAAAGTACACCTCCAAAAACTTTTGAATGAACACCGCAATAACTACACACAAAAATATTTTTACACCACATTCTTAAGTCCAAAAGGCATTACAGTATACTAAAAACATCCCCACTTAGTTGCGAAGGTCATCTGACTCCTATCTTCCGGCACGACCTTGATCTGATGGTACCCCGAGAACCCATCAGTGAATGAATATGCTTCCTGTCCGCCAACATTATCTAGCACTTCATCGGTGAATGGAGTTGGAAAGGGATCATGTACGCACTGCATCATTCAACTTCCTGAGAACTATTCATATCCTTATCTCATCCTTCTGCTTATTTTCCTGAACTACCATAGGGCTTACCCAATTGGACTCCTCTACTAGTTCAATAATACCTTCTGCCAACATCTTATCCAACTCCAAGCATACCTTTTCTTTATACTTTGGATTAAGGCAATATGGCCTCTGCTTCACAGGCTTCGTGTCTGGTTTCAACGTTATCTTCGTCACCCCTAAATTGCCTATTATCCCCTTCAAGTTCGAAAACATTGTAGGGAACAAATCCTGGTACTCGCGAAGTAACTCGGTAACCTTATCCACTGTAACATCGTCCCAATAGTCCCCTATATTTGCAAAATTCAACTCCGCCTCTCTTCCAATGTTTACTTGTCTAGTTTTTAGCAGCGCGGTGATATCTAGATTCTCTATCTACAGCCCCTTAACTTCACGATGACCTTCTGCCTCTGGGATATTAATGTTCCTTGGATCCTCCTCTTCTTCTTCAACAGTCACATTGTAGCACTCCAATGCATGGCATAGCTGGGTGGTCCAATCAGGTTGAATCAAATCCAACGGATCCTATAGGATTCGAAAAATCGTTGCCTTGACCTCCTGCAGCGCTTCATTGATGCACTTGAATCTATTCTCAAATTTGAATGTCATCAAGAATCCCTGCCTCAAAATATCTCATTTGTTCGGACCATGGTGAAACTCTGTTTCCAAGTACCAATTCATTGGTATTATGTCCAAAGTGTGATAGAATAGTTGCACCCACTCCAATTCCAGTTCTTCTCCATAAGCATCAGCCCATTTTTCTAAGTGGTCATGCAGATCACTCCTCCCATCATATTTCTCTATCAATCGCACCTTTGGGTGACCAAACCACACCCTCATCATTCTTCTGTACTCGCCCCATCCATCAAAATTGTCTTCATGTGTACCCCACCATCTTGCAACCATATTGCGCAGTGCTAAGTCCAAGGCTTGGAAGCAATGCTTCTCTTGCACTTCCCTTTCAAATGCATCCAAAAAATTATCAACGTCAGTTAAACCATCATAATAAGGAAAACTTCTTACCTCTGACGATACACAGCACAGCGATTTCTTCATCATGTTACATCGTAGCATAAACACTTCATGCAATTGATTCTACCAGTGTTCCAATTCCTCATCTGAATCTGATGTGCAGGAAATTTCGCAGTCCCATGCAATATGTCCATCACTTGTCAGATTCACCCAATCTTGATC
>APFE030270401.1:0-14901 GCA_000404065.3 Pinus taeda
GGAGGAGGTGGAGGTGGAGGTGGAGGAGGATAAGGAGGAGGGGTTGGAGGAGGAGGAGGAGGTGATAGAGTGGGAAAGGGTTAAGGAGGAGGATATGGTGATGGAGTATGAGTTGGCAGAGGTATAGGTGGAGGTGGAGAAGGAGGAGATGTATGTGGAGGTGGAGGTGGAATTGGAGGTGAAGGGCGAGAGGAAAAGGTGGTGAAGGTGGAGGCGGACTATTAGGTGGAGGAGGAGGAGGAGGAAGCAACTAAGAAGGAGTAGCTGAGGTGGAGGAGGTGGAGGTGGAGGTGGAGGAGGAGCACGACGAGGAGGATAAGGACTAGTAGTAGGAGGAGGGAGTGGGTGAGGTGGAGGTGGAGTTGGAGTTGGTGGTGGTTGAGGAGGAAGAGGCGGAGGAGGAGGAGGTGCTAGTGGTGGTGAATGAGAAGGAGGAGGAGGAGGAGGATGAGGAGACAAACGTTGAGGTGGTGGAGGAGGTAGAGGCAGTGGAGGTGGAGGAGGAGGTGGAGGAGGAGGTGGAGGTAGAAGAAAATATGGTAGAGGAGTTGGGCGAAGAGGAGGTGGTGGTGGAGGAGGAGGAGGTTGACATTGAGGTGGAAGAGGATAAGGAGGAGGAGGGGGGGTGGAGGAGGATGATGGGGTTGAGGTTGAGGTGGTGGAGGTGGAGTTGGAGGTGGTGGTTAAGGAGGTTGTGGTGGAGATGGAGTTGGACGAGGTGGTGGAAGAAGAGGAGGAGGAGAAGGTGGTAGAGAAAGTGGAGTTGGAGAAATTTGAGTTGGGGGAGAGGTGGAGGAGGAGGAGGAGGAGGTGCAAATGGATGATTAGATAGCGTAGGTGGATGTGGATATATGAAAGCTAATTTAAGGTAGATAATGACCATTAGTTACTAGTATAAAGGAAAACAACAAATCACATTAAGATAAGGAACATAGGAAAAATTAAGGTCTTGAAAGCATAAGCATAATAGATGAAATGGGCTTGACACGCCAACATTACGGCCTCAAGTGATCTACAAAATATATGCCATTATCATATCATCTAATAGGACATATATGAATACTCATAAATATCATTACCATAGATTGACTCCCATAAAATGTTCTTTTGGTTAATGTCAATAGTCCAAATATCATCCACAAAATAGTCAAGATTTTTTATATTCCCTTCTCATCGAATTTAATTTGAAGGAGCTACACTTGATTCATTGTTATATTCACTATGTCAAGCCAATTTAAGTATATATAAGTTATAGCTAATGTGCTAAGTATTAAATTTTATGTGCGTTGTGACTTTTTAGGAGTTACAATATCTTTATCATGACACTACACTATGGGGCATAGTTTCTAGAATTCGTTGTGTTAAAGATCATAGTGCACAATGGTTTACCTAATTCTAGAGTTAGTATCTTAAGGATTATAATTTAATCAATGTCATTTTTCATTAATGGTAATAGTAGTTAGAGGTTGCATTGTGGAAGGGTTTTCTAATTCCTCTAGAGTATTATGGATCACAGTAATTAGATTATATGGGTTAGGATTTATGGGTTATGGGGACATATTTAGTTTTTTGGCATTCACAGTGACTTTTTCATGAAGTGAAAACATGATCGTATTAGGAATATATAGTGGTTAATAGTGGCAAAGGTTACCATTAAAGAAGGGAACAATTAGGGGAGTTAAATATAGTGCAATGAATAGGAATATCAATAATAAATTTATTAGAATTAGTGAATTCAAAGATACATATATTAATACATGTATTTTAAAATCAAAATATTATTGGGAAACTGAGTGGATGCTTCCATATATTTTCCTACATTGTTGTAATCTCACAACTACTAGATTGTAGCTAAATAATCCCTCAAAGGTTTAGTAATTACAGTTTTTCAAAGAGCTAGAATTTTAAAATACTCTTAAATATATGTGAAAAAAATATGTATGGTTCAAAATTTTTCTAATTTAAAAATATTTTGAAAAAAATATAAATTAATATTTTTTATTATTAAGAGAAAAACCATTTATCTATATGAGTTTTTTATTTATTGGAGAAAAATATTATTAAACCATATGAATTTTAATAGATATTTTTTCAATAAAAAAACCCATCTTTAAATTGTATTTTATCGATTTCACTATATAATAAAAAAACACTAATTATAATTAAGCTTCTTATTCATAATTTTGTGAATACATCGTCATTACTAGAGGTTGCGTAGAGAATGTTCCAGAAGATGTTATATAGAGATTCACATTTTGAATTTAAAATTTGTCTTTCTGCATTTTCTATGCACATTAATGAAAACAATTCAATATTTTTTTAATTTTATCTATTTTTAATTTATATTTTTGTTATTTTAAAATTTTATTTATTTATTTATGAATTGTTGGAAAATGTAATTTTCATTTTTACAATTAGGTAATGATGAGTTAATTATATCACAGGTTCTACCTACATTCTTTCAACATTCTTTCTCCCGTAAGAAGGCATAGGAATCATAGCAGCAACTTGGGAGTTATTGAAGCATTGAAGCGAATTTAAATGCACATGCGAGTATTGGGTGAGTGTGTGATGGTTAATGTGAGTAGGGTTCATCCAACATTCAAAATAGTTTACGCCAAGTAGTGTCCAGCCAATGTTGAAATGAATTTATGCCTAATGGGCACCTGCAGTTTGTTATAATCTCTGACAAAAAGCCACATATTGCACTATAACAATGCCCGACGCATTATATTCCCTGACAAAAGCATATTCTCTAACAAGAAAACCACATATTCCACTCAGACATTTCCCGATGCGTTCTATTCCTTGACAAAAGCATATTTTCTGACAAAAGCGCGGTGAAGTTTATTATATTCTCTGACAAAAGCAGCATATTACACTTGGATGTGTGTCATATCAGAACAGAAGCACTCCCGTATGTATGTTAAATGGTCCAATTTGATATAATTTTTTATTAAAAAAAACCTATCGCATTGGATAATGCCCACTTGCGTTTATATCAAATTGGGTAACTTTTTGCTTTTATAGGGTGTCTAGTTGAATTCGAGCAGTTTACTTCATAGTCGTTTCAGCCGATTTCAAAAATAACAATGTATCAGTGCCAATATGTAATTATTTTCTTCATCACGGAAACCATGGAAATGCCTAAGTGTTCGCCGATAGTGTTTTCACTGGTAACGCCAATGTTCTTGCCTCTGTTTTTTTGTTGTAAAGAGTTAATATATTATATGATGGTCGTGTGTTCTATCTGTATCTTTGATGGAAGAGTGTCGGACTGAATATCTTTGAAGATCTTTGAAATTTGTGTTTTCGACTTGTATCTTTTTTGGGAGAGCGTCAGACTTAGTATATGAAGGTCGTATGTTTGATTTGTATCTTTCATGGAAGAGCGTCAGAGTGATTATCTTTGAAGTGTGTGTGTTCGATATATGAAGATTGTGTGATCGATCATCTAGCATTTCATAACTCTAATTCAAATCACGCTTGAGGTAAGTAGACATTTCTGTCATTTCGAAGTATCTTAACATTCTTGAGCCATGCTGCTTCTTCTTGGATCTTTGTTTTAAACTCTGTTTTATAATTTTTTCCTGCAATTATGGATATCGTTTATGGATAATTTTGTTTGCACATTTGAAACCATGCCTGTTTTTCGAGCCTTGTTTTAAAATACGGTTTATAAGTTTTTTTTACAACTATATATAGAGTTTATGCATAATTTTCTTTCCACTATCGTGCTTATAATTTTTTTCCTGCAACTATGGATATCTTGCATGGATAATTTTGTGTGCACATTTGAAATATTGAACACTGTATTATAATTATTTTTCTACAACTATGAAAATGAAAATCACTTAGTGATACTTTTCGCGTTCCACTATATTTTTTCACAAATTGAAAAGTCTTAACCCTTTGTCATCGAGATTTGTCCTCAATTACTATATTTGCCCAATCCTATGGACTGAATTTTTCTCTTATGGTTACCAAGACATCGATCATAGATACCCGTAGCCCCAAAAAACTAGATTACGACTTTTGCTTCATACAAATTGACGTAAACATTCACCTCTTTCCAGATTTGTCAAATGACGGATTGTAAATGTTTCTGGGGTGGGGCATACACTTTGACGTCTCAATCTTTAAACTGTATTTTAATATGCAAATAGATTTAGCTTTTCTTTTATTGGGATTGGAATTTGGGTTACATCATATATTTTTGAAACTCTTAATACACAAATAAATTCAACATTCTAAATTGTATTTTTAAATATAAAAATGTATTTTTAATACTTTTAAATATAAACATGTAGAAATATGAATATGTGAAAAACAATGAAAACTATAATTTTTTTTTCCAAATAAAAAATAGAATGTTGTTGTGTTAAACTACACTACACTACACTTCCATTATCGAGTGTTCAGTTATGATGTTCACCATTTTTACAACTTTGATATTGAAAGTCATAAGTAGCCACACATAATTTTTATTACTTTACCATAACTTTGTTAGTGAAATTCTGAAAATAATATTTGACTTAAACTATAAAACTAAATTAAATTTTATTATTTAAATTATTGTTCTCATAATTATTTATTTATATTGCAATTTTTTATATATATTATTTGTTATATTATGATGTATATATTGATATTTGAATTATCATGGTAAGGAATGAATCAATAAGTATTATAAATAAAGAGAATGAAATGATATGCAATTTTAATTTTTTTTTTTACATTTTTAAAGGTGGAGTAGGAGGATAAGGTGGTGGTCGTGGTGGTGGTGGTGGTGGAGGAGGAGAAGGAGGATGCAGCGAATGAAAAGGTGGTTAAGGAAGATGTGGAAGACGAGGTGGAGGTGGTGGTGGAGGTGGAGTAGGTGGAGGAGGTGGTGGATGAGGAGGAAGAGGAGAAAGAAGAAAATGGAGAGGTGGAGGTGGTGGAGGTGGTGTTGTTGATGTAGTAGGTGGTGGAAGAGCAAGTGGAGGTGGAGGAGGAGGAGGAGGAGGAGGACATGGGGGTAGAGACAGAGGTTGTGGATGAGGAGGGGGTGGAGGAGGAGCATGAGGAGGAGGCAGAGGTTGAGGAGGTGGAGATAGAGGAGGAGAAGGAGGAGGAGGTGGAGGTGGTGGTGGAGGAGGTAGAGATGGAGGTGGAGGAGCAGGTGCAGGTGGAGGAGGAGGAGGAGAGGGCGAAGGCCAATGTGGAGGAGTTGGAGGAGGCAGACATAGAGGAATGGGTGGAGGAAGAGGTTGAGGTGGAGGAGGAGGAGGTGGAAATGGAGTAGGAGGAGGAGGCGGTGGTTGTGGAGGAGGTCGAGGTGGAAGTGGTGGTGGAGGTGGAGGTGGAATTGGAGGAGGAGGTTATCAAGGAGAAGGAGTAGGAGGCCGTGGTGATGGTTGAGATGGAGGAGGGGGAGGAGGATGAGGTGGAGGTGGAGGTGGAGGTGGAGTAGCAGGCAGATGCAGTGGTGGAGGAGGAGGTCATGGTGGAGGAGGAGGAGGAGGAGGAGGAGGCATAGGTTGAGGTGGTGGACAATATGGTGGCAGAGGAAGCGGAGAAGGAGCAGGAGGAGGAGGAGTTGGATGTCGAGGTGGAGGAGGACGTGGAGGAGCAAGAGGAGGAGGAGGAGGAGGTGGTTGGAGGAGGAGGTAGTTGAGGTGGGGGTGGAGGTGGAGGTGGAGGAGGAGGTGGATGATGGGGTGGAGGTGGAGGTGGTGGAAGTGGTGGTTGTGGTGTAGTAGGAGGTGGTGGAGGTAAAGGTGGGGGAGGAGGATGATAAGGGTGTGGGGGAGGAGGAGGAGATGCAGGAGGAGGAGGAGGTAGTGGATGTGCAGGTGGAGGTGGAGGATACGTGGAAATGGAGTTGAAGGTGGAGGAGGAGGTGAAGGTGGATGTGGCAGTTTAGGTGGAGGGGGAGGTGGAGATTTAGGTGGAGGGAGAGGAGGAGGAAGTAGAGGAGGAGGATGAGATGGTGCAGGAGGTGGAGGTGGAGAAGGAGCAGGAGGAGAAGGAGGGGGTGGAGGAGGCAGACATGGAGGAGGAAGTGGAGGTGGAGGTGGAGATATGCAAGTTAATTTAGTATTCATGTCTTAAATTCAAATATTAAATTGTCACTCTATTCTTCACTGTTGGAAATGAAAGCTACAGTCTCATGAATCCAGAACATATCTCTTCACATACATAATATCCTATTATTCAATGATAAGTAATTCATTTAGGAAGCATTTATCAAGGTCAATATTTTGTTTTATTTCATTTAAACCTTTTTTTAGTTACTAAAACACTTATAGTTCTATTTCTATAGTTAATGAACCATTTGTTTGGGAATGTATGGTTTCATCTAATTATCATTGATTTAAAAAGTGTTGGGTTAACTTTGACGTTTTTTCTTGAATAAGAAGCCTTATGCTCTTCTTTTATCTTTAGATGAGAAACATAGGTTATTAGGAATCATATATGGTTTTTTTTATTCTTTGGGTATTCCACATATTTTGCGTAATTATCATTACTTATTTATATATCTAATGGTTTAAGGAAAATAAATTTATTTCTAGTTCACTTTATAGGATCCCTGAGCTTCTTCGTGTTTTAGAGAATCCACAATTTATCTTCTATTTGGTTTCAAAATATTTATCAGGAAAGGGAAATATGTTCTACTAGGACATTTGTATGGAATAATGACCTATGCTTTAGCCTCATATGTGTTCATTGTAGGGGATCTATTTTCATGGGAACAACATTCCTTTAATGAAATTATACTTTTGATGGAAAGGCTAAAGGAGAAATACATGTAATTAGCGAAGGATGAGAAATTGTTTAGTGTATTATAATATTTCCAGTTGAAATCCTTTGATGATCCATATTTCGTAACATGTTATACTAAGTAGTGAAAATTTTTCTTTGTGGGGTATATTTTTGAACTCAAAAATTGTGGATTTATAATGAGTTTGTGTTAATTGATTTTATTATCATATAGGAAATTAACTTTAATTATATATTTTGTCTTTTAGTCAATCCCATTGCACATTTTGTGTAATTTCTAAAAATTGTGTATTGATCAACAATTATTAGAGTTTTGATTGAAGAAGAAAATAATAGTTACTATAATAGTTACATACCAAGTAGTTGAAAAAACTTATAGACGGTTGTAAACCACAAAATCCTAATGATCTTGGTTTATTTGAAGAGAAGTAATCTGATGATTATTTTTCTATTAGAGAATCAATGCATCAGAAGGAAAAGTAACTTGATGTAATGATTAAATGAAGGATTCACCAATAATTTACAAGATTTTATAATTAAGTGAATGATTCACTAAAATTTTACAAGATTTTACAATTCATTGAAAGATGCACCAATATTTTACAATATTTTATATTTTTCTAAAATATTCTAAAAAAATGATATATAATTATAGTGGAGTAGATAATGACCATTAGTTACTAGTAGAAAGGAAAACAAGAAGTCACATGAAGATAAGGAACATAGGAATAGAGGAACAGAAACGATGTAGAAAAGAACCAACAAAGTGTTACTTTATATTAATGCATACATTTCCACATACACACACACACACACACACACACACACACACACACACAACAATTTAATTGTCAAAACCAATTTAGCCTATCTAACTTAGACTCTTGACTCGACTAGAGAGTTGATTGAATTTATAATATCAATTCTAGAATTGTTTGGGATGGTCGACTAAGTCGACTAGCCACTCCAACATCTCCCCTGAGTTTAATTGCTTCTTTGTGACAAAGAAGGGAAAATTTGGAGGCTTACAAAATTTGTACAAAATTTGATACACCAAAAATTAAAAAATGTAAATCCTTATAGTGAAATAAAAATTCATTGAGAAGGGTGGTTGGCTAATTAGCAAATCCTCTTTCGTGGTCAATGAAAATTTCTTGAATTACATCTGCAAGATTTAAAATCTGAGCTCCTCTTCTTTTCCCTTCCCTGGATGACCGATTGGAACATTCAACTTCAATTTCCTGAGTGTGATGTTGTTGTTCAGAAGAGAGACCACATCCTAAAAGCTTGTCTCAAAAAATTTGAATTTATGTTGTCACGAAGATGATCAAGATGATTGTGCTATTGCAAGTGTTCGTGTTGAACTCATAGGGAATGTTGTTTGATAAGTAGTTGGTGCATGAACTTGAAGATGTTGATCAAATATAGACCAATTCCATACAACTATACTTTAATGGGCATCAAGTGCTCTTAAATAATTCAGATATTGTACCTTGTCGACTAGTGATATGTGCCTTGACAATTGTTGATCAACTAGTATTTCATGTTCTAATAGTTACACTTTATTAACAATTTCATGAAAATAATCAACATAGTTTCACTTTATTAACAATTCCATGAAAATAATTAATAACATTGGAAGATTGTAGTTGGGATTAATATTTTTCTCCTGTAAAACCTAATTCTGATGGGTAGACTTTGCTTGAGGTTGAGTTACTTGCTGGGGGCACAATTCTCAAATTGTAAATTATTGATTTCATATCTGATCTCATGTGGGTGATAAATATATTGGAAAATATTAAAAAATATTGGGTTGTGTGATATAATGTTTGTTCTAACTGTTCATTTTCTTGGGAAAATTCTTGATGAGCCTTTTTAATTATAGTGGATAATTTTTCATTCCCTTGAACTATCACTTTATCTTGAAATATATTTACATGAGAACTTAGTTGCTCACTGTGGTTGAAAAATTGTTGTACAAACTATTTGATTGCAATAAGTGGATAATCAATTCTACTTGGATTGTTGATATTAAGTTTTTCTATTTCCTAGTTCTAACATTCTAAATAAATATCCCTTTGTTGTTGTTGTCTCTGCTAAATATTGCTTCTATCCAACATCCTTCTTTTAAATGTTTTCTTGGTTTCTCTTATAGAATTTTCTAGGGCTTCAAATATTTGTTTATCTCAAACATGCCTTAGGTCAAGTTTCTTACCAGATGTTTGTTTTAGCCTTTCTCTATTTATGGAGCTCAAGTATTGGGTGTATTTGATTATACTAGATGAACTTTTTTGTCAGTTGTAGGTGTGGTTGTGGTAACATATTTTTGTAAAATAATTTTCTCTAGAATTTCCTTTAATATATCTTCTGACTTAGTACTCTTGTATGGGACTTCATCAGTATCAACATGCTTGGATGACATTTTATATCGATAATCCTTTTATTTGAAAATTTTGTGGTAGTCACACAGGGTGAATTAGAAGTCAATTTGATGTCTAGTGATTGTTTTTTTTTCTCGATGCATTCACCCACCCGTCGTCAATTTTATGTCTTTGTCGAACTTCCATTTTATATGCTAACTTTGGTTGAAGTGAATAGTTGATGTTCTCATATTTTTTTATCTACCATCATTTTCTATCTTTTTATATGAATGAATACATATTTGACATATCCAAGTTACTACAAGATGTCTCATCCAATTGATGATGCTAGAAGTTGTTGCAATTCTATGCTTCTTTGTTATTTTACCCTTTTCTTGTGTATTCTCCAACACTTCTCAGCAAACTAAGTATAAATTATGTAGGTATTATGGGCCTTGTAGTTAAATACCCATCACAATTTCTTGTCAGTTGGTATTATATGTTGATTTATGAATCAGTTTCGAACACTGTAAGTCATAACTTGCAATCCTCTTAGGAGATTTTATGATAGGTACCTAAAGGAGGGGGGTAGGAGGAGTGGTGAAGGTGGAGATGGGGAAGGAGGGGAGGAGCTGAAGGAGGAGATGCAGGACAAGGGGAGGAGGAGAGGTGAAGGTGGAAGTGGGGCAAGAGGGGAGAAGGTGGTGGAGTGGAGGAGGGGTAGAGGTGGAGGAGGGGGAGGCGATTATGGAGGGAGATGAGGGCAATACGAGGAAGGAGGAGGGAGTGGTGGACGTCGGGGTGATGAGGAGGAGGAGGGGGAGTGAGAAGGAGGAGGAGGAGAATGAGGATTGGGGGGGAGGCGGAGGTAGAGGAGGAGTAGGGAAAGAGGAAGCAGAAGAGGCACGAGGGGTTGTAGGAGGAGTAGGGGAGGTAGGGGAGGAGGGGGAGGTAGAGGAGGAGGAGGTGGGGTGGCTACTGAGGAGGATGAGGAAGAGGGGCACATGGAGCAAAACAAGGAGAAGGGTGACGATGACGAGGGGGAAGAGGTATCAGAGGCAGAGGGGGGGTAGGAGGACGAGGGGGGGAGGACGAGGGGGAGGTAGGGGAGAGGAGGGGGAAAAGGCAAAGGTTAATGATGGCGAGGAGGAAGAGGTTGAAGGGGAGGAGTTGGAGAGGGAAGAGGCCGAAGGGGAGGGAGAGGAGGCAAAGGAGAAGCAGGCAACAGGGGAGGGAAGGAGAGGACAGGGGGGGAGAGGTAGAGGTGGAGGCGGGGAGGAGAGGTAGAGGTAGAGGTGGGGGAGGAAGGGAGGGTGAGGGGGGATAGTAGAAGGCTGAGCAAGAGGAGGAAAATGATGTAGGTGAGGAGGAGGAGGGGGAGGAGGGGGAGGAGGGGGAATATGTAGAAGAGATGGAGGGGGAAGAGGAAGAGGATGGGGTGGGGATGAATGGGTAGGTAGAGGAGGAAATAGAGGAGGAGGAGGGGGAGGATGAGGAGGTGGAGGAGGTAGGGAAGGAGGATGAGGGGGAGGCGATAAGGGATTGTGGAGAAGACATAGAGGGGAGGAGAGGGAGGAGGGGGAGGAAACAAAATGTGAGGGCCAAGAGGGGGAGGAGTGGGAGGAGTGGGAGCTAGAGGGGGAGGCATAGGCATGGCATGGGGGAAGGAGGTGGGGGTGGGGGAGACAGGAAGAGGGAGGTGAGAACAAGGGGGAGGAGGTGGGGGAGGAGGTCTAGGGGGTGAGATGGAGAACGAGGGAGGCGAGCGGGGGGTTAGGGAGGAGGCAGAGAAGGGGGGGAAAGAATGGGGGATGAGGGGTAGAGGGATTATGTGGAGGCACGGGAAGAGGTGGAGGATGATGGGGATGGGGGCATGGGTGCGGGTGGAGTGGTGTCTGGGAGATAATTTAAATTTTCGAAGAATAGGCTAGGTTGATAATAAAAAGCGCTTTCTTAATTTGTTTAAATGATTGAAACCTCAGTATTTTGAGGACCAAAATTCCAATGAGTCAAATCTTCTTAATTTGGATTTTTGGGTATAAAAATTCTTAGTATTTTAAAATTTTTATTTATTTTAAAATCAATTTAAATAATAAAATATTATTTGGTCAATAAAATTGTATATTGTTAGAGAATTAAATAATTGAGAGAAAGCTAGATTATTATGAAAACACTTCAGTAGTTGCCAACTCTACTTCATATTCCTTTAAAAAGGACCCACTCTACCGATGGCTCCTTTCAAAACATAAGCCACTCCCTCAATCACGACATAATGATGAGATAATGATCGTTCTAAAATTGGTTTAAAAATAACCCACTCCATCCATACAATGCTATTACACCATTATCCATCACTATCACAATAAAGCAACCTATAAATAACATAGGTGTTCCAAAAAAGGATTAGACAATTGCCAAAAATTACTGGATATTGTTGCACTAGGAGGGGATTTCTCTGTGAAACAGTTGTTGAAGAAATGAGACTTACATCCCTTGAAATTTTTTTCCCTATTCGAGATTTCTCTTTGAAATGGTTGTTTAATATATCCGTTGTAAGAAACCATATATATTGATTGACACATATATTTTATTTCTCATGCATATGTTTTATTGGAGGATGCATGCACTTTGTTAAATTCCATAACATTTTTTTCATTCCCGACTTTGGCTTTGATATTGGATGCTACAACCAATGGAAAACAATTGGTGAATAGAGTATAATTATTTATTCCACAGAGTCATTGCCACTTTTTCACTTCACAGTTTTTATTTGTTGGGTTTTGTTTAACTTCCCATCTCATTGAGCCCAAAGGCTCATTCTAGAGTCCACTATGATGTGTAAGCTTGTCCTTCCCTCATCAAAGTTGAAATTTTGTTCGTGTAGACCCCAATAGATTTTTTAAAAGAATCTAAGAATAAAAATAAAAATAATTTAAATAACTCTAAAAAACATTTAAAGAATGTCAGCTCGTAAAAATAGTTACACCTCAGGAAATTAGAGCTCACTGTGCTCATGTTAAATCCATATTTAAGATGGATATATACTTGTTGTTTACTCAATTCTTGAATCTAAGATTTCATAGTTACTACATAGTCATTATTTAATTTAGCAATTGAAATACTATATCCATCACTGATTAAACTACCCCTAAAACAAAAATCATTTATTTTCAACAATGAAGTTCAACTAAATTTAAATAGCAAAAGTTCCAATCGTTTTTCCTAAACACTATAACATTAGCTTGATTAAGAACATTTTATTAATATTATTTAAAAATTAAATATAATTAATTTCAAAAAATTATATATTTAAATATTAATTAAATTTTAAAAATTAAATATGTGTTATATTAAAAACACATCATAACATTAGAATGTCTTACAGTCATTTCCCATTCATAAAAAAAATTTGTTTTACCATCATATAAAACATTTTCAATAGAAAAAGGATTTCCATCCTTTATTTCATAATTTATACATCTATCATTATATATATATAAATTTGTTTTAGATTAATAAGAACATTTCAATAGTAAAAAGATTTCTATCTCATTATTTATACAACTCTCATATTAGTGAGTCTAGAGGGTCATTCTACAACTTCATATGATGTGTAATTTTGTCCATTTGTCATAAAAATAAGAATTAAATATTTTTTTTAAATTTGAAAATAATTTTTTTATATAACTATACAAAATATTTAAATAACATATGCTCATAAAAAAAATTCCATTGAAAAAATTATACTTCTAGTTAAATCTATATATATTAACTCATGATATAATTTTACAATTTTAATATTTGTTGTGTGTGTATAGTATATTTCTATATATTCTGTGTGTGTTGTGTGTTGTTGTGTAGAATTGTGTGTGTGTGTGTGTGTGTGGATTATTATTATATTATTATATATATATATCATATATATATATTAGTCTATATATATATATATATATATTATCTTCTAATATTATGTGATGTCACGCTCAAATTCATGATCCACCTATTTAAGTTTTGAACCTTTTAAAATTTTTGTTAGTCCAATGTGTCAATGGTGTGTCGACGTAAAATCTGGGAGTGGTGATTCCAATTCTCATTCTTGAATTCCTTTTCAATGTGTGAGTAGAAAAGTTAGGTGAATTCTCGTTCCTGAATTCCTATTGAATGTGTTAGTGGTGTGTCAGCATAAAAGCAGGGAGAGGGAGGGAGTTGATGGCTCTAAATGTGCATATTCATGTTATGAAAGGAGGGATTTGGGGGAGAGGGAGTTAGTGACTTTTACTTATGCCAATCAGCCTCTGCACATGCTCGTAATGCGAAAATTTTCAGTAGTGATACTGAGGTTTTGGTGCAGATGAATGTGTATATTTTCAGTTCTCTTACCGTGGTTGCGACGATGCAAATGAGGAGAATAAATTCCTCAATTTGTGTTGCAATTCAAACTCTGGCTATTG
Source organism: Pinus taeda (assembly GCA_000404065.3). Taxonomy (NCBI): domain Eukaryota; kingdom Viridiplantae; phylum Streptophyta; class Pinopsida; order Pinales; family Pinaceae; genus Pinus; species Pinus taeda. The sequence continues at coordinate 13,577 of APFE030270401.1, forward strand.
CTGTGAAAATCTAATGCGTAAAGCTAATGAACTTGTGTTGTTGCATATATGATTTCTTACGCAAGTGAAGGAGGTATGTGATGCTTTGTACTAATGACAGTCTTGATGGATGTATCAGCCACGGAAACAATGGCAGCCTTGAAATCATTTACTTGGTGCATTGTACTAGCGAGAAGAACCCTCCACAAAGATGTGGCATCAGTGAAAGGTAGTAGTGTTTCTTGAATTGGGGTTCAGATTGTAATTCTATTCTTAAATTCCAAATGAAATATAATTGAAACTATAATTCATGAATTCAAAATGAAATGCAGTATGTCATAGCCTAGTTGAGGGATTGGATAATTTTTCTAGTAGAGATGGGTAAATTAAATGGGCCACCAATATTAATATAGTTTTTTATCTGACCATTATCCTTCTCTTTCTTGATTTTCTCTAAATTAATCAGCTACCAAACTATTGTCTTAAAATTTTTAATTATCTCTTGGATCTAAGCATGCCATACCATTTCTAACATATGAAATGGGTGTGGAATACATCGAACATAAAGGGTAGTAAAATATCCTTTTCGCCTGTGCCATGTTGCAAATTAATTTATAGAAACAAGCGTCTCTATTACCTCTACAATTTCTTGCCAACTGTCATCCGTAAGTGAAATCCTCTGAGTTACTGTTGGGACTATAACTTGGGTTTTTATGATTCTCGAGCAGATGGAGAGCTTCGAAGAAAGGGATGGAGAGGAGTATATCATTTTACTTTTGTGGCTTGGTGCATTCTATATGTGCATATTGATAGGTACCTATTTATATACAACTATTTTCTGTCTTTTTTCCTTATAATGGCCCCAAGCCCAACTAGCCTAATAGATATATATTCTATCTGTTTGTCTCGTAATTCCCTCAAGGACCTTCTATGTCTCTGAGAGGAGGCACCCTTTTTATTACATATTCTCATACTTATCTCTTATAATTCTATTATATTTGACTATCTCTCCCTCTATTTTGTCTTCATATTATGGATGAGAAGTAAGGATATTAATGCTAGCAATACTCATTACACATACCTATACACAAGCATTTAGATTCATTATAAGTAAAGTAAATCATTTAGGTTCACATTTTCATTGAAAGAATTATATGAAAACAGATGATTAGAATTCCCATTTTCAGATATATAAACATTATATTTTCTCTTAGAATCCTATTTGGAGAGATCAAGACATGAAATGAAGAATATCTCTCTTCAAGAAATGTCAAAGGCATTGTATATATAAATGCATTAGTTTTTCAGAAGTTTTATATGTACTAGATAACTCCACTCCATACTTT
>APFE030270408.1:0-10487 GCA_000404065.3 Pinus taeda
TGGGGTGGGCGCGGGCCATCGGCAGTGGACTCAGCACACACCCCATCGCCCTAACCCATAATATATCACTGATATATATATCGGCACAACCACCATATATCGTGCTGATATGTGTGCCGACACAAGCACCGATCACCGATATTCATATACACCAACGCCCTGGAATGTGATCGGTAATTTAATCAGCGTCGATCCCCGATATATGTGTCCCTGATATACATCGGCGAAATCCCTTAAATTGCACCGATTAATATGCCAACTGCCATGTATATCGCCAATACCATATGCCAATCGCTAATTTTGGAAAAGCGTCGATATTTATTGCATTGATAGAAGTTAAAAGGTGTTAAAGTGTTAGTTCGGGGTTTTAGTGGTGGGCCAGCCAATGCAGACCCGACCCCCATTAATATATCATTGTGGTTTAATAATATATATATATATATAGGGGCGAAATTTGATCCCCTGACCTCTCCTCAATCGGTTGCCTCTTTTGCCAATGCACTAACCAATTACATTGGTAAATCCACCGAAGTTCTTCTTTATAAACTCAAAGTTTAACCTGTGCACATAGTTCGAGACAGAGGAGAGAGACTGTAGGCATAGATTTCGAGGCAAAAGGCGGGCATGCTTTTCGAGGTAGTTAATTAATATTTTAATGTAGGAACCATGAATTTTGTAGGAGGGAAAAATTTTCACTTTGTCATAAATTGATAATTTTTATATGGTTTTTACACCTCTCGTTGCCACGAACACAATGGTGTTGTTCGTTTCTTCATCAGAGTTCTGCATTTTTCGGGCATTTCCAGAAGCATGTGGAACCATGATTTCAGCAAAACAAGGAGCGGAACCATGAGCCATGAAATTTTCCGAAGGAGATTTACCGTCCATCCATTGAACAGAATCTTTGAGGAATCCTGAGAGAATCTAAAAGATTCCTTGAGTCCAAAATTCTCAACTTCTCAGAATTTGGATTTTGGACAGTCGATTTAGCACTACTCCATGCCACAAAGCTGATGGTGTCTTTAGATTTCTTATTCTCTCATTTCTTCTTCTAGTCACTTTTGTAGGTACCAGTGCAGATGTCCACATTGATGTGTGAGCAACCATTTTCATACGATTGATGCCTTGAGATCGATGTTCTGAGCAGCTTTAGCAATGAGACATCCACTTCTTCAGATGGCCCATGGTTTTGAGGTATATGATGTGTTCATGTACTTCTTCTTTCTGCATTATGTTGTACAGATCCTTGATTAATATTGATGCAGGATCTTTTTTATTACATGTTTTCATGATCCTTGCTTCATGTTATGCAGAATCTTTTCTGTGATGTACTTGTTGTCATAACTCGTCATGTTATGCTTTGAGATCCCTTGTTGTATGTTGCTGGGATACTCTTGTTGTCAACATGCATGTGTTTTGGCATTGAGATCCCTTTTGTGCCATGTTGGCGGGATGCTCACCATGCGTGTTTTTGTGTCATACTAATAGGAGTCTTTGGGCTGAGAGTTCTAGTAGTGGAATATCTCTTAGAGCCACTCCTGCGTGAGGGCGTTTATCCTTGTATGATGACGACATCATCTCTTGTGTACATCACCATTATTGATAGAATATAATGCAACAGCCTACACCATCTTGACACCGGGGCCGAGAGACGTAGTCCCTCCTCAACGAACTCCGTTATTAACGCTTATGTTTTCATGTGTTTATGATTGTTATGTTCCTTTTCTTTTACAAAATGCAGACATATTCATTAATGTTCTTTTAAAATGCAATTTTAAGACATCATGAAATTAAAAGGTCTTGGAAGGGTCCTTCTTCACACCTGGACCTGGATCAATAACAAAGGTGGACAACAGAGAGCCACATATTGGGAAGTCCATGACTAGAAAGAGCCTGTGGAGGAATCAACGTGAGGAGTTGTTCAAGAGAATTAGCTAAAGGAAGAAGACACATTTGCTTAGTTGGGTGAGAGATGGTGGAAATAAACATTTTTAATTAGCTAAGCATGGCCATATTTCTAAATCACATGTTGCGAAAATGATTGTAAAAATGGTGAAGCATTTTCCATCACTTATAAATGAAACATGGTGATAGTTTTCATATTTTAGTTGATAGCTTGGGAAATTATTTTTGATGTAAAATTGAACATGAGTGTGTCATAAAGTCTTCAAAAGTATGGGGTTTTCTTGGGTCATGATCGGTCTATTAATTGATCATATATTAGCAGTTATGGGTTTGCATATGATACATAAGTCAACTTCATCATTATGAGTTCTGAAGTACAAAGGTGAAGGAAAGGGAAGATGGTATGTCAGAGATAATTGTTATATAGATTGATATTGAAGTCACGATTATACTTTTGGACGACCAAAAACTCCTCATTATGGAGGAATGATCTAGGTGGCTCTGGAGAGGCTAAAAAATTGATGTCTTTAGATTTCATTGAAACTAGGAGTCGAACTGAAGAGCTTGTCATCATGATTCCAGTGACAAAGATGATACTCGAATCTGACTTCGTATGTGTAAGTTATTAGCACTCAAAGTTCAAGTAAAAAGGAGCAGGACTTTTGTCAACAACTAAATTTAGAGCACAAATAAATATGGTAGCTCAACTAAATTTGGTGGAAGCGCTAAATTTGGTAGCCACTAATCAAGTTACAATTTAGCACTTATCGGCAGTCGGACCTAGACAAAACATCACCTATTTAATTTTCACAATGACCCATAAAAATCTAGTGGATAGTTTATGGTTTGTTTTTAAAATGATTTAAAAAAAGAAATAAAGGTGGTAGGTCATCAACCTCTCCACCTCAGTTAACATATGTTAATATTTCACGGCGTGCCACCATTGGTCGACCCGCTGCTGAACATCACACCATGTATTGGGGGTTGACGAGGATTGAAACTACCCGACCAACTAGCTGACCTACCCAATAGGTGGTGCCATCACAAAAAAAACTATGAAACCAACCACAAAACAAAACAATACCCCATATTTAACATAAAACGGCACACATTTTACAACAAAACGCACCATTTTTAGAAGGAAACTAGTGGGTCATTGGTTGGAACCTGGGCCATCCCCAACCAATTACTAATTTTTAGCAACGCACCAACATGTGGGGCTTTGTAAAATTCGTCGATGGGTTTATATAAAAACCCAACCTTACCATTCGACCAGGGCAAGAGAGGAATAATGAGGGAACCGAGAGCCAACAGAACAACGATGGGTAGTGGAACCTTGACTCACCAATAAAACCATGATCCAGAGGTGTAACCATGATACAGTGGAAACTGAGTAGAGGAATCTTGTGATGAATATTTTAGATTCCCTAAGACTGAATTTTAATAGTATGAGAAACACATCAAGTTTATACTCATTTGAATCGATTTTTCACCAGGAGTTTCATGGTGCAGATGGACTTTTAATTTGAGCAGTCGCGTTTCTAGAGGAAGAACGTTGAGAAGTGAAACCTTTGAAGGTGGGACCTTGATGCATTAATCTTCAAGGAATCTTTTAGATTCTGTGGAGGCCTAGATTTGACATTTTTAGAACAGGGTCAAATTTATAGTCAAATTTCATGATTTTTTACAAGGAACATAATGTTACAACCGATTTTGGCATTTGAGCAATCAATTTTGAGGTCATCGCCAAATTGGGAGGTATATTGATGCATTTGGCAATGAGATCTAGACTTATGCATTAAATTCATCCTTTTAATGGTTGCACGAAAAATGAGAGGGTGTAGTGATTAAAGAGGGCTAAGTGTACACTTTGCAAGAAAGTAGTCAAATTTACAACCATTGGTCTCAGCATTTCAATACAATCATGATGATGATGATGAATATGTCTTGGATCTTATTAGTGTATTTAAGAGGACCATTTCATGCCACTTAAGTGTGAGTCCATTTATGCCACTTTTGTGAGAAGTGATTCCTTTGTCACGATGAAGGAGAATGTCTTGTGAGTGAGAGTTATTTCTGAAACATGACACTATATATAACAGTTTCAGCATTGTGTTGGCCTATACCTTGCCATCTGTTCATCACATTTTGCAAAGACTAATGAAGCAGCCTCCTCACTCTTGACCTGGGGCCTGAAGATGTAGTCTATACTAGATGAACTTTGTTATCACGTGTTGTGTTATGTGTGCTTCATGCTTATTTTATTCTTGTTTATGCTGGTGGATTGCTGAAGTTTTGTTTAGAGAATGCACTTCACATGTTTCACATGCAAATATAAGTGTGAGTAAAAGGTCTTGTAGATGGATATTTTTGTTTGAAAGTGTTCACAAAAATTAGTTGGATAAAAAAGCAGCTAAGGCTCAAGCATCATTAGCATAAAAATGTCAAACCTTGGCTAAATCATTAAGAACTGAGATAAATTTCATTTTGAAGAATATCAATAATACTATAAATATTATTACATATAAATTGTGACATGAATGAAGAGAATAAGAGAAAATTAATATAATATTAGGAAGTGATGAGTAGTAATCTAGAAGTTCAAAGGTATTTATATATTTTAATAGCATAAATAAGAAAATCAACATCACTAAAATAAGAATCAATTCTCATGAGCTCCATGATAATGAAGAAAAGACGTTGGAAGGTTCTTAAAATGTTGTCATACAAACTAATTTGTCGTCTCTGTGACACTATGGGGGCTAAAGATGAAAACAATTCTCTTAGGTTGCCTTTTGTACACTCAAATATATATTTGTTACATGAATATTAACCTTCCTATATTTAATTCATTAAAGATATGGTGATTTATAAATGCTCCATGAGAAAATATTCAACCAAAAAAATAAAATTCTAAAGCAAACTAAGTAATTCTTTTCCTTTTCTCTTAAGGTCCAATTGAGCTGAGTTGGCCTTTTTGGACTTTAAAAACATTCATCATCATCAATGACAATGTTACAGCGATATATATTAGTATTATTATTTATAATAGTTGAATATGTTATATGTTGTATATTAATGGTTGAATATGTTATATAACATATATTAATAATTCAATATTTATAAGGGTTGGCTTGTGTGGGAGGGGTTATTTTTCATTGTAGAGGACAAATAGGAATTAATTTCACGTAGAGTTTAGGGTAGGCCTCCAACAACCACACTGAAGCATACATGATATTTCAAGATCTATCTCTAGCTTGGGCTAATAAAATTGAAAGGATTCTCGAAGTTTAGGATTCAAATTATTATAGGCCACCTTGGGAATGGATCTAGCCCTAAAGACCTCGTACACAATTCCATTTTCATTTGTATTATGATTCTTCTCATCCAATCTTATATTATCAATGTTTTCATACTTTGAGGCATAACAACTTCGTGGGAGATGTAATGGTAAAAAATAATTGGCATGGTTGGGGGATCATTAATTATTAATGATCAAATCTTTGATCACCCCATCCCATGACACCACCCGTCTTAGGGAAAGGCCAATTTGGTGATCACAGAGCATGTCAACGGGTGAGGATGATCCTTAAAGTGTGTTTTGGGGGAGTGGATGTCCCTCCATTCATGTTCCCCCCATGCAAGATAATGAAGTCTTCACCATCCTGATATTACTTTAGATGCAATTGCGCATAGATAGGTTGGCTATGAATCAACAAATTGGAATCTAGGTTGTGTTGTCAAGGTAAGCAAAGCCTCAAATTGCACGACTATTGAATTGTCAATTTCAAGTATTGTTATTAGGAGGAGGCCCAAAATGATTTTGTGAAAACTCCTCCCCTAAAGTGGGAAAAAGATATGGAGCAAATACAGGAGGAGTTACTTCATCTTCACCTTCATCAGAAACAAACATTGTCAACTACTATGGAATCGTTGGTTGCACAGAGTCAAATCACAAAGTGTAAAAGACGAAATTATAGTCCTCTATTAGCAACCAAGTGAGCTCCATTTTTTTTTTTTTTTAGCTTCAACAAGGATGGTCCTCTCGAGGAAGTTCAACAAATTAGGCCACTAGGAGGCTACCAAAGTTAAATATATCCCTTAAAGATGAGCAATCTTAGGGAAATGAGGCTCACCCTCCCTCTCAATTCTAGTTTGTATCTCCTCGCCTAGAATGGGGAGTGAATATGGAGCAAATGCAATAGGAATTACTTCACCTCTTACAATTATAATGAAAATATTAATTGAGCACAAAGTCAAACTCTGAAATGTAGAAAAGAAAATTGTGGGCCTTTCTTAGCAACTAAATGAATAACAACTAAATGAACACCAACTTTATGTTAGCCAATTTCAATAAAGAAGCTACCAAATTTAAATGAATCTCCTGCACATGAGTCTCCCCTCAAGGAAATGAGACCTGCCCTTCTCTCAATTCTAAATTCCTAAAAACTTTAACAATTTTTTAATGAATTTATGTATGTGAGTCAATTAGTTTTATGCTTGCTTTCGAAAATTTAGTTTTTGTTGTCAAATTGACCGCACACTTACACCAATCTCAATAATGAAAAATCCCAATTTTGGACCCTTTCCTATAAGGCAGTGACCGAGAGACTAATTATTAATACACATACTTACCATGCCAATTTAAGAAAAAAAAATAATATAAAATTTTGTAAATATCTAATTGACTTTAAAACGACGGAGCCTTATCTTTTATAAACCGACTTCTTTTAAATTCGCACGCCAACATGATGTGGTCAACAAACGTGTACTCGATTCGGTGATATTTCTAAATACACACGACATTTATTATACTATCCAGTTACAACACAACTACTCTGTGTCAAACGACCACGACCTTTCCAAATTGTAGAGTCGGGTGATTAGAACCTTACAATGACTTGTAGAGTCGGGTGATTAGAACCTTACAATGAGCCGACTCTACAATCGGGCGGGCGGATGCCGATCCATTTTCACGCATACTCTATATATAGTCGACGATGCTGAATAACACAACATTTACGGCACCAGTTTCACCCTGCAAGCAAAAACTTCGAGCATAATGGCTGCAGTTTATTCTATTGCTGTCTTGCCCAATGGCACCAATATATCAGCATCTCATAATGGTATGTATGGTATGATATATTGTGAAAATGGATCATCTCGGTGAAGTACAAAGAGTAATTTTAGCATGTTACTTGTTTTTGTGGGAAAGTCAAAAGTTGAGTCTACATTGTACACTTCGTTGATATTCTTACTCAACTAGAAATAAGTATTTTACAAATATATGTAGATAGCTAACCAATGAAATACATGTTAGTGAAGGAAAGTATTATTTGAATTTCGCTTTGAAGGATATGAGCATCTAAGAAAGTTAAGCTTGAATTATAAAAAGTTTTAGTTGAGATAGGGTATAAGGAAGTCAAAGTTCAAGAACACTCTAATTTCTATATAAAGAGTTGTTTTTTATTTAAGCTTTTGATTTTTGGTTAGCTCATGGTGAATAAGAGGTATCATCGAATTATTTATGGTTTTGGACATGCATATGTTCAATGGCTAGAAAGTAGACTAAATGTGACTCAATTGGAGGAAGATATTCAACATGCAAGGCAACAGGCCCGAAGCTTCATTTTTGAAATAATTTTTGTTTTATAGTCACCATTGGTTCAACCTTTTGGAAATTTAATGTTTATGGAAAGTTTGCATATTAACAAGCATTATAGAAACAAATGACATGTATTTACACATATTGTTTTATTTATGTAGAGAATTTTCACTGGAGGAAGTTGTGTTGGGGATCAAAGTCATTCAATGAGTGGAAATCATATCCCTTGTTTCTAAACTAATGTTTTTGAAAGGAAAAAGTCAACTATCTTTGGATGGCTGTCACTAATTGGAATAAAAAAAATTCATGGAGTTTTTCCTATCTCGTATTTGTATGAACTATCGAGATAGAAATTACTGGTGTATTTTAGGTGTGGGGAAAATAAGATATAGATTTTCCACACTTCTTGTGTGACACCATAATTTTGCACATATAGATACTTGTAGTGAAATAAAGCTATCTTCTAAATTTGTTATTTATTCTAGCATGCCTTTCACTTTTGTTTGGCAACAATGGTGACTTTTCATGGGCCATATGAACTTCTTGATTCTCGTGACTTGGAGAAGCAATTAAGGGAGGATATGCTAGAGTTGATGAAGACATATTTTCAACGAATCCTTCTTGGTTTACCTTATATCAACACCAGAAACGTTAATAACCATAAGTATATAGGATAGCTTAACTTTGTGCCTGTGGTTGAAGGAAGTCTATTTAATGACCTTCCATGGTAATGGAATTCCATTCCATACGATTCATTGGATTGGGGCACCCAACGCTATTAAAAATATGACATGTCTAATTGATTTCTTCTTAAAATATTAAAAATAAAGTAAGTACTTTAAAGAGGCTAATAGAGTCATTGTCATGTACATTTCCTCTATTGTATGAAATGAAATGAAATGAAATGAAATGATTTGGCACAAAACATGATTTAATGTGATAAACACTTACTTGTGTATTATTTTTCCCCCACATTTCTGGATTACATCACTAGTAAGAAAGTTGATGTATACTAGTTTGCCTGAGTTGAAGGGATTGAAATTGGGCACTTGTTAGCATGGAACCAACCGAATGCCCAAGAACATTGGTGAATATCCAGTGAGCTAAATTCTTAGAGGCTTAAATGTTTTGAAACCTCTTGTCACACCCTTAATCACTTAAGACATAGTAAGATTGTTGGTGCCTTACTTGCACAAATTGGCCTACAAGGGACAAACATGTCACAAGCAAGATTTGAATGTGGGTGGGGAGGATAAAAACTTCTCGTATTAACCACACAAGTTAGACCCTAATTGACAACAATGTTTGTCATTTCAGCCTTCATGCATTAATTGTTATGGGAATTTAGTAGTATTAAGTTTGGAAACATTCTGACATAAAAAATGTACTGTTGTTAAAGGATTTTTCTTGTGGATGCATATTTTTTCCTATCCTGGATGAATGTAGTAGTTTTGCAGATATAAACAAGTAAGTTTTTCCTTTTGCATTACACCATGTCTTCCGATGACATGATAATCACAATTTTTTTGCAAGTAATTTTATGATTTATTTCAACCTTCTTAGGAGATCTAGCATTTGATATGGAGTATGCCTTCTGGTTGGAAGAGCATCATTGATAGATAAATTATTTGAGCTCAACAATGAATTCACATGTGGTGGACAATAAGTTACACGTTTCGGTTGAAGGTGTCATGGGACATTACAATGTTTCGTTTGAAGAGTGTAGTTGCAAAAGCTGATGTCTTTCATCTAGTCTCAGGCATGTGGAATATGCCTACAAAAAGGTGCTTTATGTGGATGGGAGAATTTCATCCTTCTGAACTTCTAAAGGTATGCTCTGAAACTATAAACTAAAGCTAATTTATTTACAACTAATTTTTTATTTTTACAAACATTCCCCGCTTGCATTTGTATACTAGGCATGTTTGAAATCTTCGAATGAGAGATATTATTAGAGGATACATAAGCTATAACCATTATTATTTCTGAAGGTTGGATGTATGTGTGAAATAGAGGAATATTACATTTCTCCAATAACGTTTTCATTGTATATCTGCAGATACTTGTCACTCATATGGAACCATTAACAGAGCACCACTTTATGGGCATCAACAATTTGTAGCATTCATCACAATAGGTTGAAGATATATTATCACAAGGAATGGATGATCTGTAACAATATCAGGCATAAACTCTTTCTTCTAGGTCCCTTGGACCACCTAGTACTTTTGGAAATGTAGCGAACTATATTTGACAAATGGAAATGGAAATGGGAAAATTAGGTACCCTTGAAGGTTTTGTTCACTAGGTACTTTGGCAAACATCTTCCTAGAGATCTCATACTTTTTTTATGTGAAATATGATCTTGAAAGGTGTCTACCACTATTGACTTGCATGACAAAAATGACAAGTTGAACATGTGATTTATATTGCTAACTAGATTCCATATAATTATTGAGCTAAATGGTTTGTGAACCAATAGTGTAGTGATCAATGTTGCATTATGCATCAAAACAATATCTGCAAACATTCTCTATGAATACTGAATTAAGATTTAATGTATCAGGCATAGGTCATGTCTGAGTGGTCCTATGTGAGGTACTTGATCTTGTTTGATGGTGTAGTGTTTTGTAAAATTCTATAATACAATGGGTACTAAAGATTTTCATATCCTATTTTGTTTTATATAATATATCAAGTAGTCCTTTTGGATATTTTTGATTCTTTGTTATAGTGGTTTTGGTGCAAACTAATACTTTATCTTTACGGGTTATCGATTCTTTGATATGATTCTTTCTTGATTGTGTGAATTTGGTATGTGAGTCAGAGGAGAATAGTCATGCTTTATTTTTCAAAACATAAAATACATCACTCTCCATCATATTTATAAATGAGATTGATGATATTAGTGCTAAGAGGAACATTGCAATGGGAGATGGAATGTCGTTATTTGAACACAACTTTTAACTGTATGGAT
>APFE030270415.1:0-14884 GCA_000404065.3 Pinus taeda
AAGGCTTTTTCCCTTTCAGCAAACTTTTTCACAAGAGAGTCAAAGGTTATATCCTTGAGATTTCCATTTGCTTTCTAAGACTCAAGATAATTGGAGTATGTAGGATACAGTGCCTTGAGAAAAGCAATAAGAGATATATCTAGCTAAACTTTAGTGGATTTGATGTCATGCACTATAGATTTTATTTCAGATGCAAGAACAAGAGGGTCATTATTTTGCAGTTCAAGAGTGAAGAGTTTAATCATAAGTTGGATGACTTCAAGTGCAGAATGTGAGTCATAGAGCTCTTTCATCTTTTGTAAAGCTTCAAAGGTAGTTGAACATGTTGTAAGGTGACGACTCACCTCCTTATTTACAGACGCTGATATTAATGCACATGCTTTGCTATTCTTGTTTTCCCAGATGGCAAGCTCTTTGTCCGATGTAGGCTTTTCTGGGTCACTGTCTCCTTCTCTGACACACACTATTTTCCACAGCTCATTGAAAATGAGGGTGTGTTGTACCATCCGGGACCAGTCAGGATAGTTCTCCTTGCCAGTGAGAACTATTCCTATCATAGAGATGATTGAATGCATTCTGTAAAAGGTTAATTCTGCTGATATAAAAAACTTTTGCTGATATATACTTCTGATGGCAAAAAAAAATTCTCTTAAAAAACTTCCGCTGCTTTAAAAAATTATTTTTCTATGGAGAAAAAAAATCATTAAAATTCTGCTACATATATCACCATATATTTATCTCTGCAAAAATCAACATATATAACACCATATTCACAATTCTGCTACATGTATCACTGCAAAAATATTACGATATTTTGGTGATGGGTGTAAAGCACTCAGGCCAAGAGTTCTGCTACACAGAATTTACATGAGCAGGGTGGCTGAAAAGATTGTTCAATTCTCAATTCGAATTCAAAACAATTGAAATCGCATTTACAATTCTCCAACTTACTATTCTGTTAGACAGAATTTACAATTCTCAATCCGCACTCCACACACACTGTGTCCCCCGCAGAGTGATCGAATACCACCTCCGTCTGCTTATTGCAGTCTGGGAAATTCACCGTATCTATCATCTTCTCCCAGTTCGTTCTTTTCTTTCTTTAGTTATTTCCTTGGTCCAAGTTGCTGCTGGCGTTGGGTTTCCAATCGAATGGAAATTGGTTTCGCCTCTAGAAACCTCTAGGGTTCTAAACCAGTACTGAAGGATCCGCTTAGTGTGAGACCACAAGATTATTTTACTGTAGTCAATTAGGGTTTTCAGTCGAAACCTAAATTTTATATGCACTTTGAATGTATCGAGGTCGAGGGATCCCAACACATAGACAGACCGTAGATGCCACAAATAGAAATAGAGATTGAACTATGACGATTGAGAGATCATCGCTATTCACGAAGCAAATAGAAATAGAAATTGAACTATGACGATTGAGAGATCATCGCTATTGATGTATCGAGTCTGAAAATTTATGAAGCATGATCCCTGGAAGAAAAGAGAAGGTTGTAGCCTTCTATAGGTCAGCACCTACTTACTAGTACATCAGCTAGTACAAGAGTTAAGGGGGTTGTAGCTCCCTTCCAAGAGAAGCTGGAGAACGAGAGAATGTTGTAGACTTTTGCAGGTTGAAGCCTACATACTGGTATAAGACTACACCAATACATAAATATTGTAAAAATAAGTTTCTTATTAAAAGACAATAGAGACGAATTGTAGCACGTGGTTTTAACCCACATTGGGTTTCCACCTTATATCTTGCGTTCTTGTGTGTGATTGTCTGCTCTATATTCACCGTACCTATTACTGCTTATATGGTTCTAATACACATATTAAGGATCAATTGACTAAATGATAAGTTTACAAGATATACGATGGTTGCTCTAAACACAGTTGAGTATATATGCAAGTTGCATTAAGAGAAGTAGCGTATATAAATCTATTTATGGAAATGAAATATTATTAAATTTCTAATACTAATTCACCCCCCGCCCCCCCTCTTAGTATTATTTCGAACAATTGACATCAGAGTAGGCCCTTTAGAAGAAGCTTGATCGCTTGAAGAAAGAACTATCATAATGAGTAACTACGAAAGAGAGGCATCCATTATACTACCAATCTTTGATGAGATTAACTTCGTCTATTGGAAGGTAAGAACCACAACCTATCTTCAATCTCTTGTAACATATGTTTGGGAAATCGTGGAAGGAGGATACACATTTCCATCGGCAATTCCTACATATACGACAGGTAAAAAGCATTATGAAACAAATGCGAGTGCTATCAATACTCTATTGCGGAGTTTGTCACAATCAGAATTTCTCAAGGTTATGTAGCTCAAAATTGCCAAAGAAATATGGGACAATATCATTCTAATCTATGAAGTACGCGATCAGGTAAAACGTGCAAAACTACAATCTCCTAGAATTCAATATGAAACTCTCAGAATGCACAAATATGAAAGTGTAGCTAATTATTTCTTATGTATAGATGATATTGTTAATCACATGAGAAACTTGGGTGAAGTGATAAAAGAAGTTACTTTATTTGAAAAGGTTTTAAGATCCTTGTCTTCTATGTTTGAATCAAAAGTTTCTGCCATACAAGAAAATCAGGATCTTCAGAGTATTACTATGTCACAGCTGCATAGAATCCTAACTGCTTTTGAAATGAAAAAAGGGGGTCCATCAGATATGAGAGAAGCTACATTCAAAGCTTTAGAAAAAGGATAACTCAATGAATCACTACATACATCAAAAGGAGAGGAAGAACCAAACTTTGTCAAGAACCTTCAATGGGGTTCTAGGTCCCAAAACATGGAGAAAGAAGGAAACACAAACCGAAATATGTGGTATAGCCTTATATGCAGAAGGACAAGAAAAGCAATGCTACATCAATTGTGGATGCTTGAAAAAAATGACAGGTGATAAAGAAAAACTTCAGTCATATAGTGCCTTAGAAATGGAAAAGAAGGTCTCATTTGGAAATGACACTCCTGTAGTCATAAAAAGTAAAGGCTCTGTTCTCTTAAAATAAAAGGTTAAAGATAGAAATTTTATGTATGTTTATGGATTAAAGCATAACCTATTGAGTGTTAGTCAAATATGTGATCAAGGAAATGAGGTAATATTTTGATCAAATGGATGCGTTGTTCGTGAGCTTGATACAAGATAAATAGTGATCAAAGGCATAATAACTCCAAATAATTTATACATACTCAAGGGAGGACAACAAAAGTGCTATCTAAGCAAAAATGATGAACACTGGCTATGGCACAGAAGATTGGGGCATCTAAGCTTCCCTGAGATAGGGAAAGCAATCAAATTCCAGGTTGTTTGTGATCTTCCTGACATCAAAATTCCAGAAAATAGAATATGCAAATCATGTCAATTCGGTAAGTAAACCAAAACACATTTCCCTGAGAAGGAAGGATCAGCTAGTAAGGCCCTTAGACTTGTCCATACTGATTTATGTGGTCCATAAAGGAAAAAGTCACCTTGTGGAGAAGAATACTTTATATTGTTCATTGACGAATTTTCTAGAATGTGTTGGATAGGACTTCTAAAGCATAAAGACGAAGAATTTGAAAATTTCAAAGCCTTCAGAGCTTTGGTTGAAAACGAATCAGATCGCAAAATCAAATGTCTCAGGTCTGATCGAGGAGGGAAATTTACCTCAGATGAATTCTTTGACTTCTGTGAAGAACATGGAATAATAAGGGAATCATCTACTGCAAGGACTCCTCACTAAAATGGAGTGGTAGAAATGATGAACATAACTGTTCAACAAATGGCTCGTGCTATGCTAGATGAGTCTGGAACTCCAGCAACCTTCTGGGGTGAAGCTGCATTTTCTGCCATCACTATTCTCAACAAAACAAGTGTTTGAGTAAACAACACTCAAACTCGTCATGAAATTTGGTATGGTAAGATTCCTACTGTAAAATACTTCAAAGTTTTTGGAAGAAAATGTTACATCAAAAGAACTGATGAAAAACTTGGCAAGTTTGAACCTAGAGCAGATGAAGGCATTCTACTTGGTTACTCTTCCCAAAGTAAAGGATACACATGTTATAATAAAAGATTAGAGAAAATTATTGAAAGTATTGATGTTGTGGTTGATGAAGCAGGCGAAAATCCAAAGCAGGTAAAAACTGAAGAGTCGGAAGAAGATGAGGATTATCCTTCCACATCAAATTAGACTAATGCTGAAGAAGAAGAAACTGATGAAGCACGAGAAGAGTAGATAATGGAAGAAGAAAATATTCCATCGAGATACGTTCATAAAAATCATCCAGAGACTCAAATTTTGGGATAGAAAGAGGTAGGTGTACATATATGAAGAAATATTATAGAAGAAAGAGGTAGGTGTACATATATGAAGAAATATTATAGAAGCTTCAAGCTATCTAGCATTGCTTTCCTCCATCGAACTGAAAAATATACATGAAGCATGCAAAGATGAATGTTGGGTCAAGGTCGTGAATGAAGAGCTTGAGAAAATTGAAAAGAATAGTACTTGAGAATTAGTTCCTAGACCTCATGATAAAAATATCATTCAAACCAAATGGATATTCAAAAACAAGTTGAATGAAAATGGGGAAGTTTTTAGAAACACGGCTAGACTCGTTTGTAAAGGATATGCTCAAAAAGAATGTATAGACTTTGAATAAAATTTTGACCTTTTACTAGACTTGAAGCCATAAGAATGTTCCTTGCTCTTTCTAGCTTTCAAAAGTTCAAAGTATATCAAATGGATGTGAAATGTTCATTTCTTAATGGAGATCTAGAGGAAGAAGTATATATTGTGCAATGAGATCGATTCGTCCTTGGAAATGATCCAAAACTTGTATGTAGACTTAGAAAGGCCCTCTATGGTCTAAGACAAGCTCCAAGGGTCTCGTATTATTGTCTTGACAAATACCTTCATCTACAAGGTTTTTCAAAATAATCAGCTCATAGAAATCTATATATAAAATTGACAATAATAAATTGCTAATACTTGTTATGTATGTCGATGATATAATTTTTGGTAGTAATAAAGAAGCCATGAGTCAAAACTTTACTTTGGTAATGCAGAAAGAATTTAAAATGTCCCTCCTTGGTGAACTCACATATTTTCTTGGTTTACAAGTTCAACAAAATAAAGATGGTATTTTTCTATCACAAACCAAGTACCTCAAGGAGATCTTGAAGAAATATGGAATGGAATATGCTAAACTAGTATGTACCCCTATGGTAACAAGATGCCACCTCAGCGCAAGTGATGAATCAGCAGCAGTGCATCAACCAACCTACAGATCCATGATTGGTAGTCTACTCTATCTAACAGGTACCTAACCAGAAATCATGCATGCAGTGGGAATACTTGGAAGATTCCAAGAAAATCCAAAGGAAACACACCTTCAGGCAGTCAAAAGGATTTTCAAATATCTTCAAGGAACACAAAACTTTGGTTTATGGTATCCTAGAGATATAGATCTCACACTTCATGCATATACAAGTGCAGATTGAGCAGGAAGCATGGATGACAGAAAAAGAACTAGTGGTGGTGCTTTCTTTATGGGTTCTAGATTAGGGTCTTCGTTGAACAAGAAACAAGTTAAATTGCATTATCTACAGCTAAAGCAAAATATCTGCCTACTGCATCTTGCTACACACAACTTCTTTGGATGATGTAAACATTGCAAGACATTCAAATCACATGTACTCCATCGATCTCCACTCTATGTGATAATAAAAGTGCAATTAGTATTTCAAAGAATCCTATCATGCATTCCAAGACCAAGCATATACCTATCAAATATCATTTTCTCCGGGAACAAGTGCTTGAACAAAAGGTCAAATTGGAGTATGTTCCCTCCAACGAATAGGTTGCTGATATATTCACCAAACCACTACCCAGAGGGACATTTGAATACCTCACAGAGAAGGTGGGAGTAGTTGATGCATCTTCTTGTCATTGATACTTATCTGTTTCACGAGTTTGATGAAGCATATCCACGTACATACACCGGTTTCTCTAGATACAATCGCGTATACATTGGTTTCAAGAATATCAGTGGGATAGACTCACGATGAAAAAAAGTCAGATATGGATCTGACAGTGATCATCTGGCACAGGTTCACGGGGAGAAAATACTTCTAATAATGCATTATCGGCATTATCTTAGAATATCTTGGTACAATTTCAAAGTTGTTTTTGTTTGAGGTGTAATAGGTGCAAAGGGAGATCATGGTTGCTGGTTTGGGTGGTGATTGACAAATGCTGCTCATGATAGTTGTTGATGACTATCAGAGTCTTGTTTTAGATATTATGTCTCTATGTCATGTATATATTTTATTATCAAGGTCATGTAATGACCTATTTTGTTTCCCCACTATGCCTGGGATTGGGTATGTAAAGTTCTTGTTTTACCATGTATAAACTTTTTGTGTATCCCCACATGGTTGGGTGGATGAGTCAATCTTGGTATATTCCCACTTGGTTGGGAGATGGATGTGTGTATGGGTTTTTGGTGGTAGGAAGGTCATTTATGATGTATAGAGTCATGTTCTTCATGTTGAACACCTTTTTGTAGACCATGCTTATAGTCAGGGGGAGCATGAACAACACACTTCAGCATATCAGAGAATAAAGCATGTACTCAATGGGAGCATAGCCCTTTGGCCTTGATGACAAAGGCAGAGAATGAATTGGGGTTGCCATCAAGTTCAAAGGGGGAGATTCTTAGCATTATGAAACAGGTTTGGCACTATGACATAAGTGTTGTCCTTGATGGCAACTCACTTAGATGACAAATCATAGTTTAGGCTCTCAGAATGAAGGAAAAAGAAATATACGCAAGTTCCTCTTGACAAAGCTGTGTATACACGCGGGATCACCAACCAAAATGCGCGTATGTGTATACATGCACTTTCACGCAAGGAAAAGAGTGTACATGTTGGAAAACTTGGTTTTGGTCTATGGTATTTGGTCCTTGGTATTTTGACCCATGGTATTGGTCCAAGGTATCTTATCCAAAGTGTTGACCCCAGATATTTGGTCCAAGGTATTGCTTCTAAGTGGTTTTGGACCATGATATTGAGTAAGGCCTAAGAATATAAAAGGAGGAGGAGATCATCAGGCAAAGGCACTCAAGTATTGAATATCTAATGAAGAACAAGATCTAGAATACTGGTCATTGGGTTATGGTGCATAGCTGGATCTGAATCAAGGAGGAACCTCAACACTTGAAGAAGGATAAGTTTTGCTGATGGGTCAAGATCTTAAAGATTGAAGAAAAGTATCTTTGTGTGGTTTTTATCTTTCATAATTGGTGCATGTCATAATCTGTAAATCTGATGATGTGGGTATAATTGATGTTTGAATAGTTGTAAAGTTTAAATCACCTTTTACAGATCTGCACACAGGTTCAGTATAGCAAAGGCATGTATACACATTGGTTCAACATTTCAAACAACGTATACACATGTTTTCCTTCATATAATAGTGTGTGAATGCGTGTTCGACACATTGAAATAGCGTACATCTCATAAAATATGTTTTAGCTACTTTTGTTTGTTGTTGCAGTATTATGAGTTTTGGCTTAGGTTCTCGTATTGTTACTATATTCTATTTACAACATTTAGAGAAGTGATTGTTTGATTCAGTTTTGGTTAGTGCAAGGGAGATTTATTGATGGAGATATATTTTGGTGTTTGATTGATGCTATTGATGGATCCAGTCTGAAAATTTATGAAACGTGGTCCCTACAAGAAAAGAGAAGGTTGTAGCCTTCTGTAGGTAGAAGCATGCGTACTAGTATAAGACTACACCAGTATAGAAATATTGTAAAAGGAAGTTTCTTATTAAAAGAAGAGAGAGATGAATTGCAACACGTGGTTTTTACCCACTTTAGCTTTCCACCTTATATCTTTTGTTATTGTGTGCGATTGTTCGCTCTCTTTTTACTATACCTGTTACTGCTTATATAATTCCGAAACACAAACTAAAAATCAACTAACTAAATTATAAGTTTATAAGGTATACATTGGTTTCTTTAAACACAGTTGCGTATGTACATTATTCAATCAATTTATATGTAAAAACAACCTAAGAATTTTCTCTTATATGCTTTAGAATTTAAAATATAGAGAGTAAGAGTCAACATTTAAACATCCCATGCAACTAGATTATTTGAAAGGATGTCACTTGGGAAAAACTGAGCACACCATGAGTTCACCCTCGAGGTGAGAATTACTGACATGGATCAACTGCCATGGATTAATACTCTAGAAATTTTGAATAGAAATATTACAAGAATCCCAACCAAAAAAGATGCAGCGAGAATGACCACTAACATACTTAAATTATTACCACAAAAAGGTCCTTTATTTTTGTGTTTCACAAATCACTATTAAATCATTACATGCATAGTTCACTAGTAAATAATTACTCATTTTTAATTTCACAATTATATTGATTATATGTT
This sequence comes from Pinus taeda, assembly GCA_000404065.3. Classification (NCBI taxonomy): domain Eukaryota; kingdom Viridiplantae; phylum Streptophyta; class Pinopsida; order Pinales; family Pinaceae; genus Pinus; species Pinus taeda. The sequence continues at coordinate 8,468 of APFE030270415.1, forward strand.
CAAATATCTAGACATTCTATTGTCATGGATCTCAAAAATATTACTTAGAAGATATTTGGAAAGATGAATGAGTGTATGGTTTAATAAATGTTAGAGGTCAGCTTTATTCAATCTAATCACAATCATTCCTCCATAATTGGCCTAATCAAAGTGATTCTCTATAATAGTCCTAATCAAAGTGATTTCTCTATAATTAATGAAGTATTAGCTAAATTACAGAAGGTGATTTCTTGGATATTCATTCAGGATATAATAAAATCATAATACCAAAATGGTGCTTAAAACACATAAAGGTCATTAAATTTTGGTCATATCATTTAAATTTACTAATTCACTTTAATATTTGGATGAAATTGTATCTAGAAGGAATTGAAGTGGACCTAGCAAAATTGAAGTGATGATGTAATGAGCAATATCCAAAACTTTGAAGGATTCTTAAGCTTGATAGGATATTACCATGGTCAACAAGCTTCATAAATAATGTCCACAAAACATCTTTATGGCTATCATCCTCCATAGGTCACATCAACTTTGAGAGGAAAAATAAAGGTTCAAGCAATGTATGACCATATAGAGCACCAAAAGTGAATATACAACTATTAAAGAACAACATTATCATAACACAAAATAGTATTAAATGAGTAGATCAACATTAAACTAAAAGATAATTTAAAGAGAAATGACATTTTTTCCCTTACAACCATACAAATAGATGAGATTCCAAAAACATTACTAAAACATCAAATGAAGTGTTAATTATTTATTCTAATTTCTATTACAACAATAGCTTATAATTCAAATTATCTATAGTTTGAATAATAAATATTCAATATTAAAAAAAAAAACTAAAACAAACTATCACCCTAAATATCAATCTACGTCATTTAAATCTTCATCTTTATCTCCATCTTTATAATTATGTTCTTCATCATCACTGTCCTGCTCCTCATCAATAATTTCTACTTCCACACCACAACCACAATTACCATTCCATGGAATTCCACATTGATAGCAAAATTCATGATCACACCTGAAGATAAACAAATTTAATATTAGAACATAAAAATCTATAAAAAAAGGTAGAAAACATAAAACACTTTCCTATTAAGTTATGGTTAAATTCTAATAAACAAAAACTCCATGGCTCAGAAATCGTGTACCTGCAAATTATGTGCGGGCAACCATCGGTGCGTTCAATCATATGTTTGCAGTTCGGACACCGCTTCCACTTGTTGTTCTCTGCAAGCAAATTCAATTCTGCACTTACAGCGCCCAACTGAGGGGCATATTCTTCACAAGACATGTCTGTGTGCCAAGGAACCTTACACTCAATACAAAACAAGCGGCAGCATTTCTGGCATTTTGTTGCTTTTATTGTTAGCGAAGAGTGTGATGAGGAAGAAAAGGGAGAAGGAACTTGTGCACACTTATTTAATTCCGATGAAGCCATCAAAAACGAGCAATCAGGATATGGGCAATATACTTTCTCTGAATCTGCAATTTTTTCCTCTTCAGACCTTTTTATTAAAATCTCAAGCCATTTAGATGGCAGGAATTTCTCACAATCATCTATTGTGAGTTTGGAAATACACCTGTGAGTTGGGCATATAGGCACATTACTATAATGAGCGATCCAGCCCTTGACGTATAGAGTCAAACATCGAAAACAATATCTATGATGGCAAAACATATTTTCGTGCATCGCAGTCACATTCACATCGTCAAAGCACATATTACATTCCTCCTTCAACTCCGAAGGATGCTCAGCACTGGTTTCGGGCTGGTCACTACCCACTGCTCGGAATGTTATATCCATGTCGAAATTCTGCATTGCTTGTTCACGACTTGTTCGAAGAAAATTGAATTTACAAACCTAAATTGAAAATTGAAAATCGAAATCAAATATATATTTATAGCACAGCAGGCCGACTTATAATATTTTTAAATAAAATTAAAAATATTATAAGGCATTAAAATTAGGAATTATCGCTTTAGTACATTAGTTATTAAATTAGTTAAATTGACCTTTAGTTATTTAATTCATTTTGATTATATAAATCTCTATTAAATAAATTAAAAAAATAATAATAATAGAACAAATTTATTTATTTAAATCAAAAAATAATTTCAAGTTTGTTAATTTTAAAAGTTTTTTCAATTGTATTAGAAAAGTTTTTAATAATTTTATTAATATAATTAAAAATATTATAATGAAGAATTCAAATAAAATAAGTAAATAATTTTATTAATATAAATTAAAAAAATACTATAGTGAGAATTAAAATAAAAGAAAAAACACTAAAATAATAGAGTATTCTTATTGAAGTTGAATGTGAAAAATAAAAATAAAAAATAAAAGAAGAAGAAAGGGTAGGAATTGAGCTCTTACTTAATTTCCAACCATCATCTCTCACTAGAATCAAGAAGAGGGTGGGAATCCATCTCTTACTTAATTTCCAACCATCATCTATGTTGAGATTGATTGCATGCTTCTCAATATGGATAGCTTCTCTAAGCTTCCTATGGTGTAAGTGATCAACCATAGAAATGAATCTAGAATCTTCAATGCACACATGGTGCTTGGATTTGTCCACATGTTCAACTAGAGGTGACGAGTGAGAACGATTGTGCCTAATGTCTCGTGCATGCTCTTATATTCTCTGGTTAATGGAGCAACCATTTTCTCCAATGTAGGGAACCCCATAGTAACAAGGGATCTAGTAGACCCCTTTCATGCCTTTAGGGTCTACAAGGTCCTTAAAAAATCTAAGAGAATTTTTAATTGTATTAAGAGGTTTGAATGAACCAAAAACTCTCTTCTTTTTAAGGATATGGGAAATCATGTTCGTGGTCCTCTCGATAAATGGAGGTTGAACCCTAGAGATGGGATCAACATGAGCATTCTTAACCCTTGATTATTTACGCTCTCTTTTAAAGACCTTCATTGCTTGAGTTAGGTTATATCAATTATTTTGAAATAATTTAAGAATATGAGACTTCTATTGCTAGAGGTGGTTATCGTTAGAAATTTTGAGAGCACGTGTTGTAAAAGTGATAAGGATCCAATTTTTTACGCTGGAAAGTGATGAGAATTGGCATAAAGATATTGTTCCATGTGAGTTTTTTTATAAACATCTTGGTGAGAAACATCACCATCATTCATTATAGAGAAGAGGATATCAAGGAAGGGAAAACACCCATTCACGTCAACCTCCATCATGAATTTGATGGAGTCGGATAGGGAATTAAGATTGCTAAGAAGCAAGTCTAATTTCTAGTGTCCATGGGGGAAAATAACACAAGTATCATCAACAAACATCTTCCACTTGTTAGGGCGAAATTGAGTTGAGGCTAAATCCTTGGTCACAAAATCCTTCATGAATAAGTTCGCAACTGTAGGGTAAATAGGGGAACCCATTGCAACCCCACAATATTCTTCATAGAAATCACCTTGTAAATTGAAGAAAGTTGAGGTGAGGCATAGGGAAACTAATTTTGTAGTGTGAGTGTGAGTGATTCTATTTATGACATCAATGGCCTCTTGAATATGGATTTTTGTATAAAGGGAAACAACCTCAAAACTTACTAACGAATCCGCAGGGTCCACCTTGATATCATTCAATTATTTAGCAAAGGAATTAGAGTCGTTAACAAAGGAATTAGTGCGAACAACAAGAGGTTTAAGATTTTGAGCCAAGAATTTAGCAAGAAGATGATTAGGCCTATCTATTGTGCTAAAAATAGGTCTCAAGGAAACCTTGAATTTTTGAAGTTTTGGAAGCCCATAAATACTAGGGGTGAGGGGAATGCTTTAAGTAAGTTTTTTAAAGAGAGGTTTAAGGAAATCATTCAATTTAATGGTGGTCGTTACTTCTTTAGTGACTGGCTTAATGGGATTCTTATTAAGCTTTATGTAACTACCATTATTAGAAACATTGTCAATCATTTTGTTAACATAATCAGATTTATCTAAAATGACGATGGCCCCACCTTTGTCAGCTTTAAGGATGAAAATATAGGGGTTATCCCTTCGGACTTTAAGGGCAATAAATTCTTCTTGCCTAATGTTTCTTTTGGGAGGCTTAGACTTCATAAGAATGATAACACAATCTTTCCTAATAACCTCCTTAAAATTATGAGGAAGGTCCCTAATACCATGTTCAATGTTACAAATAATGTCATCTATGAGAATATTTTTAAGGGCGAGGGAAAAATTATGATCTTTAATGTTCAATAATATTATCTCGTTACTTATGATTATGAATTCCATCTATTTGAGGAATTAATCAATATTCCCCTAAATTTAGAATCTTTTAGCGAAATAAACATATGCATCACTCAAGTCACACTAGTGCTTATTGAAAATATTATGATATCAATATTCTCTATAAACAACCTCTTATATTTTATGGTTCATCTTGCCAATAAAAATCATAAATTTAGATCTATTGTTATGAATTTATGCTTTATTGTGAATTTATTATTTTTGTATTTAAATCCATTTAATACTAAAATAAACACTATATACAAATGATTTAACTAGTGAAAACTATAAGTGGAACTATAGTAGAAATGAAACACCATTAAAATAACATTTACATTAAGAAACCAAATATGTGAAACCAAGCAATAATATGAACCACTATACGTTTCTTCTTAAACAAATGAGAGTAGAAGGAAAAATACAAAAATCGTCAAGTATTGTAGAGCTATCACACACTCTACTCTCCTATAATCTCCAATGACACATTTTTCCTTTGCTTTGTTTTCTGTCTACTCTTCTTAGTGATCAAGTTTCTATAATAGGAAATGAAATATTGTTCCCTCTTTTAGATAAAGGATGAAGGATGAAACTATAGGCTCGTTATTTTCAGCCGCACCCACCTGGAATTCATTCCGGGAGGCCATTAAGGAGAAATACTACCGTGTTGGAAGCTATGAGGATGAATACATAAAGTGGACCACGCTGCGGAAGGGAAGGGATCAAGATGTGCCGGAGTTCACCAATCTTTTCCATACCCTTCGCACGAAGTTGGGTATCAAGGATTCGGAGCAGCATTTGATACTCAAATAGCCCTACTGCCTGCACAAGTACATCCAGGAAGAAATGGAATTCCTGAACATCTCCTCTCTCGGCATAGCATACCGATACGCCATCAAGATCGAGCAGAAGTTTAAACAAAAGAAGCGAGACTTTGGATCTGTGAATCCAAAGCACGGGAAAGGTGCCCTGAAACCACAGAAGAAAGGACAAAGCCAAGGCGGGGCAGCCCAAGACAACCCGCCAAAGCTACAAACAAAGAATAGTGTCGCAAAGCCGAAAAAGGACACGGGAAGATGGTGTGAGTTCCATAAGAGCTCCACTCACAACACAAGTGAGTGTCGGGTGAAGCAGTCACTAGTGGCTGAGCTAAAGGTTTCAGAATCGGATGCAGGTTCCGACTCTGAGTCAGAACCCGACAAGGGGAATGACAAAGGGAAGCAGATCATTGATGCAGATCCCAACGCCACTGTTGCTACAGCTAAGATCTAGAAAAATGAACCTGAAGATCCAGAGGAGGAGGAGCGTCTCTTCCACTCCCAGATGTGGGTAAGGGGCTCCCCGCTACAGTTCATTGTCGATAACGAGAGCCAAAAGAACCTCTTTTCGGCAGAAGTCGTGAAGCAGTTGGGCTTACCGACCACGGCACATCCACAACCGTACACCATCGGGTGGCTGCACCAAGGACGGGATCTTCGCATGAGCCAACAGTGTCGCCTTCCATAAAACATGAAGCCCTTCACAGATGAGGTATTGTGTGACATTGCTCCCCTTGAAGTTTGTGATGTATTATTAGGACAATCATACTTTTGGAAGCGACATGTTGTGTATGAATCAAGGCCCCGTGCTGTTATTATTACATTGGGAAATCAATTGTACAGGATACCAGAGGTAGCACCGCTTACTGCCATCTCTTTGATTACTGCAAAACAATGCAGTAAGCTCATTTACAAAACTGGAAAATTTGTTTTCCTGATGATACGCACTCAAAGAAAGAAGAATACGGTGGCCACAACCTCTAGACAGGGCCCCTCTCCACGACAACTACAGATGGACAAGGTCGTGGAGGAGTACGAGGACATCTTCACCTCCCCCGTAGGGCTTCCTATGCACTGTCAGGTCAAGCACTCCATCGATCTGACCCCAGGTGCACCGCTACCCAATGGACCAATTTATCGGCACTCCGTTCTGGAGAATGATGAAATCAAGAGGCAGATCCAAGAGCTGTTGCAGAAAGGCCACATTCGTCCGAGTTCATCGCCTTGTGGGAGCCCAATTGTGTTGGTACAGAAGAAGGATGGGACTTGGAGACTCTGTATTGACTATCGGGCGCTGAACAATATCACTGTCCGTAATAGGTACCCGATCCCACAGAT
>APFE030270420.1:10809-43331 GCA_000404065.3 Pinus taeda
TCATCCATGTGAGGGCAAATGTGAGTTTGATGACTCCCATTGCATAACTTACAAGGAAACCTAACTTTACCCTTTTCCCAGGAACCTGACTATCACTAGTTGATGGATCAATGGAAAGTTGATGAGATTTTTCTGACCATGCTTCCAAGACCTTTGGAATACAAGGACAATTGATAAGGAAGTGGCCACCCTTACAAAGCATGCAAGGGTATTTTGGTTTATGATGCATGTTGGAATTTTCCTCAACACAACTAACACTTACAGTCGTGTTTGGTTGGTTGACCTCTTTCTTATCTTGCTTCTTCTTCTTCTTAGCCACCTGGTTACTAGCGTCAAGGCTTTTACCAATCGAAGAGGAAGAAATGGAGGAAGAAAAATTAGGCGAAGAAGGTAAAGGGTCAACAGAAGGTTGGTGATGTTGAGATGGTGAACTCTGTTGAGGTGAAGCATTCGGTTGAGGTGGAATAATTGGAGTATTTGGGGCCAACGAAGTTGAAAATAACCATATCGGTAAACCTATTGTAAATCCATGTAATGACAAGGTAGCCATATAAGGAGGACCAACATTTCCAAGGTAAGGAAAAGTACTAGGATCCTCATTAAGAGGGGTTCCTTGGTTGGTAAATTCCGGAACAATTGCCATTATATTCAACTTTAGTGAATTTTATTAACAATTTAAAACTAAAATTAACAATTCACAATTCACACCTAACAATTAAAATTCACAAATCACACCTATGGTCTATAAAAGTAAAAAACAAACAAATTAACACACGCTATCAAATCTAGGAGTCAAACCACACACAAACAGTAACTTTCCATACTGAAAATACTAGTTGGTGATGAAATGCAACGTCGCAGAATTCATTACAGAAATGGCGGTTGGAACAGTTACCCCGACAACCTACTTAATGAATAGACTGGCACAAGTTTCTCCACTAAACCGTCTCGAGTGAAGAGAAACCCCCAGAAAATCCAAGTGAGTCTAGCCGACGTCTGCTCCAGGTATAGTGGGATCTTCCTTCCATCGTCACCTTAGGAAAGAATCCTATAGAATATGGTCACTATGGTTACCAACGGAAACAAATATACTTGGGGGAACAGTCTACGATCCGATACACGCGCAAGGGCAGAGTAATAAGCTCAATCCCCTTGAAGGCTCCTTGATATAATCCAAGGTTTACCAACAAGTGACCCCAGGCTCCTCGACAATGGTTAATCCAAGGTTTACCGTTTTTAATATGTGAATATCTAACGTCGTTCCCAATGAGGAAGGATTGATTACCCCACTGGTTTGGACACGATCTCATGCTTCTCCTTTAAGAGGAGCTTTCCCAGAGCATAGATGTAACAATTGGAATTTATCTCCTACCACAAGATACAACTACTTGTTTGTTTTACTATCTTGGAGAGTTAATTACTCCCTACTCCAAGACACTAGCCTAAGCTAAATTGGTGGAAAGAGTCCTAAAAATGCAAGAATTACTAGATAAATTTTAATTAAGCGCTGTGTTATTTAGGCCGTTTTTACTCAAAAGGGTAAATGGATATGAAACCAATGGTGTTATGACCCGACCCAAAACTGAATGCAATCGAATATGGTAATGTAATCTTTTCAATTCAGTGAATCCTAACTAAAGTAAGGAGAGAGTTTCCATTTATTTCCAACAATGCAAAAAATTGATCACTAAGAGAAACTATAACAAATTCTCTAATGCACTAATTTCATCAAGAAAAACTAATGCAAATCCATTCCAAAATAATTTTTATTTTTATTTTTGTATGTTAAAAAACAAGCATAAAAATATGTAAATTCAAATCAAAGAAAATTGATCTAAATCTACGATTGATTTTTCAGAATGTAAACTATGCAATTGTAATCTATGCACAATTCACTTGAAAAGTATTCAAATGTAATCTATGCACATTTTTCATTCATATTCTGAAAATGAGAATTCTAATTATGCAAATGTGATCTATGCATGAGAATTCTCAAACACAAGATGATTCTAATGTAATCTAAGAACCAATCAAGTGCAAGTCAAGAAAATTGGGTGAGAGTTCCAAAGATCAAAAAATAAAAACACTCAAAGGCGATTAACACTCATACACAATGAGGGGGAATTTTTTTGCAAAAACAAAAGCAAAAAGATGCAAAATTGTGAAAATACTGAGACAAACCTCCAAGTAATGACCAAAGGAAATCAAATTAAGAATTTCTCAAAAAAGAGACTCAAAACACCCAATTTATAGAAGCTTAAAACAAGAATGCCAATGGAATTAACCTAAGAAAAGCTTTAACAAGTCACATGCAGGTTTGGGCAAAGGATAACAACATCTAAACCAAAATAAAACTAATTGAAAGAGTAAAATTTAAGTTTTTCAAAAGTTTAGCAGGGTCCGCAGGCTCAGAGTTTACACAGGTGCATGCACGCTCTGTGTGCAAAGTAAACATGCGTAGAAGTACGCACTGTGATACAAGCACAGGGTGCGGACTTCTCCTAAAGTTATGAAAAGCCAAAATAAACCTAGATCCACTAAATCCACCCAATTCCACACACAACACGCCAAAAACAGAAACACAAAGACAAGTTTCTCAAGTCAAAGTAAAAACAAGGAAAACAATCAAGTCCCCAGCGGAGTCGCCATTTTGTCACGCAGAATGAGTCGAGGTTGTGGACAAGATCGACCTTCCTAGTATCTAAAGATATCTAGTGACAAGCAAGCCAATCAAAAACTATCTTTCTCTAACTATGCAATTAAAAACAAAGGCAAACAAGTGTTTTAGGCCTACCTTGGGTCCAATGGAAGTTTGTGGAAGCCTCGCTCCCTCACTCCAAATGAGCTTCCTTGAAGCGTAAGTCTGCAAACACAAACAAGCAAACAAATTAAATAGCACCTAAAAAGCCAATATCATAAAGCATATTCATCATAATGATCAAAGGAGATTATGAAACAAACCACATAAGACAATTTGTTGAGAAAAATGAATTTGATTGTATTAATTCAAATGAAAGAAGAACTTTACAACCTGTGCCTTGATGCTGTACAAGCTCCTCCCAGGGTTCGACAAGAAGTCTCCTCTACTTTGATAAGTTTCACTCACTTCCCAATGAAACCAAGAGGTATGTGATCTCTCCTCTCAAGTTTAACTAGGAAGTCCTAATTCCTTCAGCATTTACACTCAAAATGTTTGGCTTCTAACCTCTCCAGCAACTGACCCAATGCCTTAATTTATAGTGCAAAGGGGGGAAGTTACTAGGTCATCCTTCAAAGGGATAAAGCCCTCCTTCAAAGGGATAACTCCTCTTACCAAGGGATTAGATCCTTCTCTTTTGGGATGCATGAAACACCTTGGAGAGAACAATCCACGTCAAAATCCTTCTAGAAACATCTAGAATTAACCCAAAAGTGAGTTTTTTAGGATAAACTTGCACCTTTTTGACCTTTACAGGGGTATGCACGCACCCCTTTACAGACAGAGCGTGGAGATACGCAGGTAATATGAACAAAGGGTGCAGGTCCACAGGTAAAAGTAGGAGAAAGTGAGGAACCAGAGTAATATTGATTTTCAATGTCTTTCTCTCTTTTCAAAGCTTGACATGAAGAGCTAAGGTCTGAGACTTGCTTAGGAGGTTAGTATAAGTGATGATGGACCCATATTGACTGCAAATAGTCATGGTGACGATATTTTTGTGTAACACAATCCATAACACCTATTACTTGTACCTATTATTTAAAAGGGTCGACATAGGAATTATTACTCACCTTAGCATAAAAAACACTTGATATGGTCATAAGATAATTGTCTAATACCTAAGTATGGTAAGCTGTATACAATCATAAGATAGTAATACATTTGAAGATTATACTTGTGTGATGTAATATGATGGCTTTAACATTAAATATGGACCATATTGATGATCTTATGACTTTGTACTTGGGATGTTGATCTTACTTGATTCCTTTAATATGTTTTAGAGGGTTCTTCTAGATGCAGTAAAAATTCCTCGAGGGATGATCTAATGCTTCTCTATCTCTTCAGAGACGTTGTCTAACTACCTTGATGATGGCATAAAGAAATTTGACAAAGGAAGTTAGACACCTTTTGGTGGACTTTGACCTTAAGGTTTACTTGAAAGTTTATGAGACCCTCCTTTAGCCTTAGGAGAATGGACATGGATGATCTAGGCTTGGATGTTGCTTAGAGATCATGTGTACCCAAGATATGAAAATATTCTCCTAGGATAACACTATACATTTTTTATGGATGTTTCTCTTTTGATGATGATGACTTGGAACCCATTTAAAGGGGATTTTATATGTTATACCAAAGTGATTTCATGCCCTATTACATTGGTTCCAACCTTATGATGCATCTGATGATGAAATGGGATTTTGAGAGGATGACATTGGGCTTGAGAGGGTTTTCCTTGGTGATGAAGCACCGTTTTGATGAGGAAACATGACTTTTAGGATGAGACAAACCTGTTAGGCTATCCATTACACCATTTCATGGAGAGACATGGCTTTTGGATGATGATGTCATCGTTGGAAGATTTTGTACTCACATATGTGGGTTAATTGATGCTCATTTTAATGTTATTTCATTATTTTGGATATCTTTGGGGGCTGGCTTGATGACCTATCTACCTTATATCACAGATAACTTGTTTTTAGGGGCTCTTAGAGAAAATTAGAGCTAAACCATCTTAATTACCTTCATATATATAGGGAGTCAATTTTTCTCTTAGATTCCTTGTCACTTGGGTCATAACTACTCTTTATTAGTGATTCTTCTCTCTTATGTGCTATCAAGGCCCAATTGAATGATTTTTTTTGGGTGGATTTGTGATGTGATGTGATCTTTCTTCATGGGTGCTTTTGATGGATCTTGGATGTTGCATGGCGAAGTTATTTTATTTCTTTACCTTGGTATTATGTTCCATGGTTTTATCACTAAGCTAGAAAGAATTAGGTTGCTTCAACATTTAACTTAGTGCAACTATTTCAAACCACTTGAATTGGAAGTTAGTCCTTCCAATCTGAGAAGGCTCTCTCAAATATTATCAAATCTTCTTGAAACAATTGAAACAGTCAAATGACTAACTCTGATTTATTTTTTTGTTTTTGTAGGTGAAGAAAAAGATGATTACTACTACCATTGGGCATGGAGTCAAACTACAGAGATAGAAAATAATAATGTTTAATGGAAGCTGAGGCATCTATAGATTTCAAACTGATACAAATGAACACCTACAATCATACATAATATATGATGGAAATTGAAACAACTTAATGAGTTTTCCCAGTAATCAAGATACTGTGAGAAATTGGAAACAGCCCTGACAAAACCATAAAATCCATGAAATGAATCTTAGGTACATAAACATAGTAGTTGCAAATTTATCTTAAAAGAATCAGGCATTACAAAAAGGTTAGTTCTTCATATTCTTCATCAATCCTTCTCAAAGTCGAAAATCTACCTATTTATAGAGAAATATCTCTTTACATATCTTTCCACTTGGGCCAAATTCGATTCATCAATTTAGAGGCCTAGTCCTACTTTTCTTCTAACTAACAGAGTCCTTTTAGGGATTTTCCGTTTTACAATAGTTTGACTCAACTAGAAATCTACTAGCTTTAAAACCATAACCACTTCTTGTTGATGTAGATAACCACAACCAACTGCATGCTAGATTTGCTGAAGTTTCATTAAATCTTTAAATTGATGATAGACATCAATTAAATTTCCTTTATGCTGTTTGTCTTGATTAGCTAGCTGATTTGTAGAAGTGGCTATTTGTTGACCTGGCAGGTTGAAAAATAGGACCGTATCATGATGGCATGGATACCCTTCATCATCTGGAATCCACCTGGAGCTCGGATGTCTGATATCAAAAATATTCAATAATGGCAGAAGTGTCCTCAGACACATAATTTTATTAATCAGTGAAAACAATTACATCTGGAATTTTGCAAGAGTTTACACCCGAACAACCAAACACTCTTGCAATGAGCTATTTATAAGTTAAAATGACCTAACTACCTCTAATTATGGATCACTTATTAAATAACAAGTGTCCACTTACAAGAAATGCTATTTAAACAACTTGCTAACAAATCTCCTAAAATAGAGCCTAAGATACGACACATTTGTAGAGTCATATCTTGTTACAAAAATATACTAATTCTAAATGTCTCCATTAAATAATTAAATATTCTGGAATAATAATTATTAATTTAATATCTTAAATTAATAATTATTTTATTCCAACTTCATAACCTATGATAATATTTTATTTTTGGATCATCTAACATTCCCCCCTATGATCCAAAGATACATTACAACAAATACCAAGTTCATCCCTGAACTTAGTAAATTTTATTCTGCCAAGTGGTTTCGTGAAAATGTCAGAGATCTGATCTTCGGAAAGACAATAAACTGGCTTGAGGACATCTTTGGTAATGAGAGAACTGATATGATGATACTTGGTGTCCACATGCTTTGTCTTTGAATGAAAAATTGGGTTCTTGGCAAGTTTGATGGTTGACTGGCTGTTAATGAATAATGATGTGGCTTTTGCCTGAGTAATGCCCAAGTCCTGCAAAATTCTGCACAACCAAACAATTTCACATGCTGCTTCCCATGCTGAAATGTACTTTGCTTCTGCTGAAGAAGTGACTATTGTAGCTTGTTTCTTTCAACTCCAAGATATTGTTGCTGACCCCATATTCATTAAATAACTTGATTTTGATGCTCGATCATCAATACTTCTAGCAAAGTCAACATTTGAATATCCACCAAGTACAAAGTTTTTAGTCTTTATGTAAAGAAGACCAAAATCTTTTGTTCCTTTGATATATCGAAGAACTCTTTGGCTACATTCCAATGGCTGTCTCGTGGTTATTGAATAAAATGTGAAAGAATACTGACTGTATAAGATAGATCAGGGCGAGTATTTGTCAAATAAATCAAGTTACCAATCAATTATCTGTAAGTAGTATTGTCCACCTTCCACCCCCCACCCATCAAATTTTGAAAGTTTCAAGTTTTGCTCCATGGGGGTAAGAACGGGCTTGCAATCCCGCATTCCAAATCATTGAAGAACCTTTGCTGCATACTTACTCTGTGAAATGAATATATGATGTGGACGTTGGAAGACTTCAACTCTAAGATAGTAGTGAAGTAATCCCAAATCTGTCATTTTAAAACCTGCATGTAACTCCTTTTTCACTTGTGCAATATGATCATCATGGTTTCCAGTGATGATCAAATCATCTACATACATAACAAGAATCACCAGATATTTTCCCTGTTGTCGCACATACAAAGTATCATCAGATTCACTTCGGTGAAAACCAACTTTCTTAAGGTATTCATCCATTTTTTCATACCAAGCTCGAGGAGCTTGTTTTAACCCATATAAATCCTTGATCAATTTGCAGACTTTATGTTCTTTCCCTTCAATTTCAAAACCTGGTGTTTGTGTCATATACACTTCTTCCTGTAAATCCCCATTGAGAAAAGCACTTTTCACATCCATTTGATGAACTTTCCATCCTTTCTGAGTGGTCAATGCAAGTGTTAATCAGATGGTGTTCCATTTAGTTGTAAGAGCAAATGTTTCCTCATAATCAATGCCTTCTTGCTGCGCAAAACCTTTAGCGACAAGTCTCTCTTTATACTTTTCAAGTTCGCCCTTTTAGTTGTACTTAATTCTGTAAACCAATTTGCATCGTATGGGTTTAACATTTTGAGGACAATCAACAAGTTTCCAAGTGTTGTTATCAATTACTGCGTGATATTCTTCAATCATAGCCTGTTTCCATTCTTTATGTTTTATTGCTTATTTGTATGTGGAAGGTTCAGTAAAATCATGTGCTATCAAGGGAAATTTCCTTCACTTCTGTGTGACTTTCTTGTGCCTATTTTATTCTGCTCATCAGGCTTTACATATTTCAAAAGTTGAACTGCCCATTTTGGTAGTTGATGCTCAGTTGTTTGGGGATTCTAAAAAGTAACCATCATTTTAAAGAGGATTAATATAAATTGATGTTCGTTGATCAGTTGGAGATTCTGGAGGTGGAGAATCACTGTTAGAAGAACTACTGCTACTTGGAGATGTGGATGAACTGCTAGAAGATCTAGATGGTGTAGTTGAAGTAGATGGACTAGATGAATCATCTTCAGATGAAGGAAAATCAAGTTCATACCAATTTGGTGAATTTGGTTGACTTTGTGTATTTCCTATTCTTCGAATGCCTTTAGTTTCTAAGTTTTGAAGAAGTCTTTCAATTTCTTCAGCACTCTTACTCTCTGTTTCATCAAAAATTACATCCCTGCTCACAATAAATTTTCCATTGGTCAAAAGAAGGTACCCTTTCTTCTCATCAGAATAGCCAATCATTATGCATTTTAAACTTCTTGAGTCAAGCTTAGTTCATTTTTCTTTCGGAACTAAGGCATAACATACTGATCCAAAAACTCTAAGATGTTTAACTCAAAGTTTGAAACCAAACCAAGCTTCATAAGGTGTGATGTCGTCTAAAGAAGCAGCTGGAGATCTATTTCTTAAGTAGACAGCTGTATGAATTGCTTTTTCCCAATATGTTGGACTTAACCTTTTAAAAGTTAACATAGATCTCGCCATTCCTAACAAGGTGCGGTTCATTCTTTCTACTCCTTCATTTTGCTGTGGAGTGTAAACATTGGTAAGATGTTGTTTTATGCCATTATCACTGCAATAAATTTTGAATTCATTTGAAGTGAATTATCCCCCATTATCTATCCTGAGAGTACCTATCTTTTCTTTGACTTCATTTTCAACAAGTAGGCGAAAATTTTTAAAATTTTAAAATGCTTCTGACTTTTGCTTTAAGGAATGAACCCAAGTCATTCTACTGAAATCATCAATGAATAGTAAGAAATATTTTCAACCACCAAATGAAGTCTGTAATGGTCCACAAACATCACTATGAACTAGTTGTAGCCACCTATTTGCATGCCATGAACTTGTTGGAAAGCTTTCTTGACTTTGTTTTCCATAAATGCAAGCTTCAGATTTTGCATTTTCCTTTTTGAAAGTGGGAAGTCCTTTAACCATCCATTGTTTAAGCAATTGAGAAAGACTATCAAAATTTAGATGTCCATATCTTACATGCCATAATCGTATAGGTGAAATTCCTGTAGTCACTGCCCCTACAAAATCAGAATGCCTTGGAATAACTGTCCCTTTCATCCTTAACAATTTTCCATCTTCATAACCTGTCATCACAGTTTTCAAGCTCTGTTTGACTAAATTAATATTAACTAGGCCATCTTCCATAATTACCTGATGTTCGGCTTGTCGAATCATGACTAAAGACAACAATTTTTTCTTAAAGGTTGGTACATACCATACATTGGAAATCATTTTTTCTCTAATGCTAGGGAGAAAAAATTTAACTACTCCTTTTCCATAAGGAGTATGTTTTGCATCATCTGCAAGAAAAATGGAATTAAGTTGGAAATCTTGAAAATTCCAAAAAAAATCATGTCGACAAGTCATGGGCTGAGTTGACCCTGAATCCAAGGTCCAGGCATCTTCATAATCACTTCTAAGATGAGGTGAAAATTGTAATGCTGACGAGGAAGTAAAAACATATTCTAAGTTATCATCATCTTGATCATTTGCAAATTGTGTTAAGTGTTGATGAAACTTGGGAATTTTATTAAGAGAAGTTTGACAATCTTTAGCATAATGTCCAAATCTGTTACATCCTCGACACACAATTTGACTTAAGTCTCTTCCTCTTCTTGAAGATTGTCCTCCACCTCTGTTTTGATTTCTATTTTGAGGTTGTCCTCTACCTTGATTATTATTTCCTTGTCCTTGAAAATAGCATCTTCCTTGATTGTTTCCTCTACCTTGAAAATTACTCCTGCCTGAATTGTTGCATCTATTAAAGTTGTTTCCTCTGCTTTGGCTTTGAACTCAACTTTGTACATTATGTGCTTCCTGATTCTGATTGAAATTCCCTCTAACTATGTTTCTAGAACTGTTAGTCAATTATTTACTAGTGCTGGCCTCTATGAAAAAGACATTTTCACCAACTTTCTTTTTCTTCCCAAAGGTTTTATCATGTTGGGTCAACATTTCGCAGAGCTCATCAAACTTTAGTTTCTCTTTCTAGTTAATTGTAGAGTCTCCAAAGAATGTGTGTAGGAAGAAGGAAATCCAGCAATTAAAATTATGACCATAAATATATCATCTACTGCTGGAAACCCATCATTAATGATTTCCTGCCTAATAGTCTTAAGCCTTGAGATATATTCAAGAACATCACCTCCTTCAGTCAATTTTTGTTGCAACAATTTTTAATTGTAGATCAACTTTCTTTGATTCAAGTTGAGTATCAAAGAAGTCTTTAAAATTTTTCAAAGCAGACCATGCATCTGTAGCATTTTCTATATGGACATACATTTCATCATTAACAAAATATTTAATAAGAGATAATGCTTTGGCATTCTTAACGTCCCATTTTTCTAGTGCAGCTGCATTTGTGGGTTTATTCGGCTTAATATCACCATCACATATACCCTGCCATAATTCATTATAAATGAGAGTGTTTTTTATGAGGCATTGCCATGTTTTATAGGATTTTGTACCTTCAAGTTTGTCGGAATCAGAAAACAAATTAATCAACTTTGACATTGTAGTGTAGAAGCTTCGCACCAAGAATCAGGCTCAGAAAAAAATATCAAGATGTGCAACACAACATGCAACACACGATGCAATAAAAATGATCTATCGGGGCTTGGCCTTGACCCTCGTATAGTCATTGAAACAGGAGAAAAATCACTGAGCTTTACACTTGGCTCTAGTCAATTTCTCAAATATTTACAAGGTAACTTTCAAAATTTGATTTTTACAATGATGCTCTTGCAAAACTTGGTAAAAAAAAAGTTAACGCACCACCGCCCCACACGCCCCTCACCAGCCCCCCCCCAGCCCCCCAGCCCCCCAAAAAAGTAAAATTACTTTGAGTTACAATGTCACACTTATCCCTCCAAATAAAAAATTACAAATAAAATCTCCTTATTACTCCAAAAATTTGCAAATGACCTTAATACTCCACAAACAATAAATTCCCAAAATTCAAAAACTCACTATATCTCTCCAAAATACAATATTCCTTATCTCTCCCAAAAAAAATTACAGAATTAAAAAATATTCCTTATCTCTCCAATTTTTTTTTATAGAATTAAAAAATATTCCTTATCTCTCCGCTTCTTCACTCTTCAATTCAACTTTAAACTTTCTTGAAAAAACACTTTAAGAAGATCGAATTTTTCCTTACACTTGTTGACGTTGTCTGCTAGCTGGAGTAGATGGTGGTTCATCCTAAATGAGAAAACTGGCTAGCTTGGCTACACCAGAAAGCTAGAAGAAAGACATTTTCGAGGAGTCATTACTTTGGAGGAGCACTTATGGAGGAGGTCTCAAAGGATGGAACCAGTGATGAACCTGTCAAACCATAAAATGACCCAGATGCTTCAAAGACATCGACAAGCCTTGCTCTCAAATTCAATAGCAAGGTTCCATATAAAACTGTTGTAAAAGCACATAGTTCAATCCTACTGAAGGAAGACAACATGGTAGATAAAATAGAATAGGTTGGTAAAATCATTAATATTATTCAGCCTTCAAAAGGAGCACCAACAAAGGGTCCATCATCTTCAGATACTGGTGCACCAATGCGTTCAAGCCTTTCAAATGAATCACTTGAAACCATGGTAAAAAGGCCTGTAGATCTGGAGTAGGAGCTCAGAATAATGGCTCATGAAGTTTGTGGTTATGTGGAAGTTGTTCTGAATAGTCTTGTTCCAAATCTTCCCAAAGTTGTGGTGCTTTTTCAAGTTGAGAAAGCCGAGGATGAAATGTTGACCCAACTTTATAGCTTAGTCAGCGCTCATAATACACCAAGGATTGAAGAACTTCTCCAAGAAGATCAGAATGGAAAACAGAGATGTGAGCACTACCAAAAATAGGCATCTTTGCTGTCAAAACTTAACAGGCAATTACGTGTCCATGATACTCGAGCATCAAGTGATAATTGGTCTGCGAATGGAGGGTCAGAAAGAGACTTAAGTCGAGTGTGAGAAAACAGGAATCAAAGAAGTTTGAAGAAGTCAGATGGTCTCATGACGGAAACTGGAGGATCCACCAGGCACAAGAGTCTTTGTCAAATTTTGAATGCTGATGCTGGCACCGTTACTCAATAGATACAAATCCACATCATTGCATCACAATAACCATACATATTTTGCATATTCTTTTTGATAATAAAATTGATTTTAGAATTTACAAATCTAAAATCAATAATAACATTTCAATTCCTTTTAAACAAAAAAAACTGGAAAAATTCCATACCAATCATATGCTAATCAATTCAATGGAGTTTTCCAAAAACTTGTAGAGCTAGAATCTCCTCCTCACATCCACTGCAGCATTACTGGAGCTCTAATACCATAATAATGGCAGAAGTATCCTCAGACACGTAATTTTATTAATAAAAAAAATTACATATGGAATTTTGCAAGAGTTTACACCTAAACACTCTTGCAATGAGCTATTTATAAGCTAAAATGTCCTAACTACCTCTAGTTATGGATCACTTATTAAATAACAAGTGTCCACTTATAATAAATGCTATTTAAACAACTTGCTATTTAAACAACTTGCTAACAAATCTCCTAAAATAGAGCCTAATATACGACACATTTGTAGAGTCATATCTTGTTACAACAATATACTAATTCTAGATGTTTCCATTAAATATTCTAGAATAATAATTATTAATTTAATATCTTAAATTAATAATTATCTTATTCCAACTTTATAACCTATGATAATATTTTATTTTTGGATCATCTAACATTTAAAAGGACAGAAAAATAAAGTTTTTTCATGATTCCGTAGCAAAACAACATTTCCAGAACTTTTGTACCAAACTTTCGTAGAAAATTTTCGTAGCGAATTTGAAAAACACACTTAGGCTACACATTTCTTTCATCTGTTGGTTCCGAGGTCCTTGTTGATGTTCATGAGCTAAACATAAGCCTTCATAACTTCCTTTTGAACTCTATACCATTCTTAACCTTTATGGAATGCTACAACAGTTTTGTAGCAAAAACTCAGCTTCACTATGGGAAGTTGCTACGAAAGTTGCAATTTTTTTATTTTTTCAAGTCTCAATGATTTTAATGCCTCCTTATGACTTCTAACACCATGTTGAATATACATATAGTCGATTTAACTAAAATAAGTATAGTAAAGACAAAAATTGGAGAGTTTTCCATATTATGGAGTACCATCTACTTTAACAACAATCTTGAGGTTTTTCTTCTTGAATTCAACCTGAATCATCTCAATATGAGTTTCTAGTTTTGTAACTTCTCCTTGTAGGATTTTTGTATCTTATTGCAACCAACTGTTTCTCCTATACATTTTTTCCAACATTCTATGTAGAGGTAGAGTTCTTTTAATCATCTTCTTAGACTTGTTTGCAATTTCATTATAAAAGTCTATTTGCTTCAACACTTCATCTTGGTATGCATCAAACTCCAGCTTGGTCTTGATTACTTCTTCTCTGGACTCCCTTAAGTTCTTGTAGGATTTCTATTTCACTCTTTTCTTAAACAATCTCCTTGCCCTTCTTTTACTTTGATGGTTTCTTGGATAACTCTGTTTTACTCACTGGTGCTTCATGTACCTTCTCCACTTGCTACATTGATCTTGTGACAAGTTTCCTTGGTCTAAAAATGAAACCCTGCTCTTCTTGATTAAAATCAAATTTATTTGCTCTCTTTCTTTTCTTCTTTGCTTCAGTTGGGATCGCTTCTACAGGTTGCTCATCTGGGCTTTCTTCAATGTCTATGGCTTCTATAATATCATCCAATCTGCCCTTCTTTACACTATGTTCCTGTTCTTTCTTTTGTCTTCTGGTAATTATCCTCTTAGCACTTGTAGAAGCCTCAATTATAGGTTGTTGGTCTGCCATCGACTATTGTTCTACTCTAGGTTGTTGCTCTACTGTAGGATGTTGTTCAACTCTAGGTGTTACAGATTTGGATTTTGGATTTTTTATAGAGGGGGTAGTAGCATCTAGTTCATATCCACTTAGGAATAAAAATGTAAGCTAGTCCATATTCAATTTATTCATCTCTTCAACTACCAACAATTTTCGAATACCATGATGAAAAGCAGAGGTACTATTTCCTTTTGTTTAGCTTGCAACTTGTCAGCCATCTTCCCTAAACTTCTGAAGAGGTAAAAAAGAATGTTTAAGGGTTGTTTACCTGTGAAGTGAAGAAACAACATGAAATGGTATTAGTAGACCATATAAAACCTTCCCTCACAAGTAAACTACTTCTAGATAACCATTAGAAGCTTAGAATAATGTTCTTTGAGGCAGGTTCTAGGAATGCTCGTTGTTATATCAATCCCTTGATGTTTATCCTTCAATAATTCATCACAATTCTACAGCTGGAATTTTTGAACTTTAAACCATGCTTCCCTGACCTTGGTATTTCAATAGCATGAGCAATAGGGTTTGGAGATACATTCAAGCTCAGAATGCCCACCTTTGTGCCAACTCCTGTGAAATTGAGAGAGAAATCTTTGGTGATATGTGCATGAAAACGTTGCAACTTTTGATAGAATCAAAGACTCCCCACGCTAGAAAATGACTGTATGAAAGTGGGGTCTTCCTCAAGAAGCTTCATGTATGTGGGTTCATAATATACCACAATCCCTATTTTGTAGTGTTTCCTGATGGCCATGCTTGCTAACACGTTGAGAGCTACTTGTAAGTTGCTTCCTTTTCACCTACAACCAAGCTTAGAACACCTATACCTCACCTCGACCATGACTAAACCTATTTTGATAGCTCAAACCCTAATTTATGACAGCACTTGTGCACTTTTTGATGAGAGCAGATGGTATAAAGGGAAAGGGAGAGGTAAAAGTGATTTAAAAGGGATAGGAGGACATGGGGATCAAAAGGAATAACAACTTAGCACCTTCGACATGACGAATAATGATTTTCAGCAAAAACGTTACACAACCACAAAATATCGTAGCAAGAAAAGTGTCGAAGAAGACCGTTTTTCTATGGAAGTGTCAGGAACTTTCATAACAAATTCTAGGTTTGCGTAACTGTGTTTGCTACGAAAGTCTGTAAAAGTGTCAGGCCTAAAAAATATGAAATGATGATTTTGAAAATGGATGGAGTGATGACTCTTTTTTTATGATGACCTTTTATAAACACTGAATGGACCCTCTAACAGGTATTCACATGGACCTAAATGAACAAACCCTATCTATAATGACCAAATCAAGCTATTTTTTTTTTTTTTTTTTTTTTTAGGGTTATCATAGATAACACATGGAATAAATGTTCTTTTTCTAAGTTAGTTTATTTGATATTTTCTTCATTATCCCTTATTGAGCTAAACCCTTTCTCAAAGTGTTTGGGGACTAGACATAGGATTTGTTTTCTCTTAAGCATCGAGAAAATTAAGAACCTAAATCCCAAATCCTGGGATAAGTTAGTTTATTTGCCCTAGTTTGTTTGGATTTAGTGTCACTCCAAGGAAACCCTAGAATTGTTGTATCCTAAAATACATATGCCCTAGATTAAGAAGGCACCAATTTATCTCTTTCATGGTTAAAATTATAAACATATTTTTCTTTTTTATTTCATGGTATATTAGTATTAAATTACAATAATTTTTTATATTTTAAAAATTTAATGACTTGTTGATGTATGTCCAGGGTTAGAACTTGTGTAAAGGTGCATCAGAAAAATGAAATTGAAG
Source organism: Pinus taeda (assembly GCA_000404065.3). Classification (NCBI taxonomy): domain Eukaryota; kingdom Viridiplantae; phylum Streptophyta; class Pinopsida; order Pinales; family Pinaceae; genus Pinus; species Pinus taeda. Next base: position 26,675 of record APFE030270420.1, read on the forward strand.
TTTTACATGCATTTTTAACCATTTTCTAGAGTTGATGTAAAGGTTTTATTTTATTTTTTGTGCTTTATTAAATATCAAAATTTGTTGTAAATTTGTCCTTAGTTTAGCCTTTAATTTAGTCTTAATTTTTCATAGTTTATTAATTAATGTTGTTACAAATGTTTCTCTGCCACAATTTGTTGTTTTAAATCCCTGGTTTATATAACTCTTGAGTATTTATTTATTTGGTGTGTTCATGAAACTTATTTGACTCTTTAGACCAACCTTAGCCTTTAGATTGACCCATACCTCCCTTGAACCCAAAAATGGTGTTTTCTCCATCCACATCAAACCCTAGCTTTTCATACCTTTATTTAGTAGATATATGTTTTAGGATCATCATGGGGCACTTAGCTTAATATTATTTGGTTACTTGATCCCTAAGCCCTAATAGGGAATCTTACTTTGTGTTGGAATGTGTCCTTCACTAAAGAAGGGTGACTAGTTGTTGAGGTGATAGTGGTGACACTCATGTGTGTTGCACATTGTCTAGGTATTACATTGGGCTGAATCCATATTATTGAATCAAACAATGCTTCTTAAATAACTATAGATTGGGAAAAATTCCATAGCTCCTTCAATATGTTTACTCTCACCATTCCCATGAATTCATTCAAAGAACTTTCATGCTAGATCAAAAAAGAGTAACTTGTTTCCAATTTATACCTAGTGAGGCTTTACATCAAATGCTAGATTTTGTTGTAATATGTACAACACCAAAAGAACATAAATATTGTGTATTAGCAATAAAAAATGTCATCTACAATATTTTATATGGGATGCCAACAAGTTAGGCATTGCATAATGTAATGTGTACATGGAATGTGGGATATTGTAACATGGTTGGTAAGGAATCATAAACTTATTGTTTTGAGGCTTCTGCGATTTGTATTGTGTGTAGAGTTTTCTTCCGGAATCATCACATCCATAATTGTTAGAATCGACGTTTCTAGCCGTCCACTGTGGCTCATCATTAGGATAGGTCTATAAGTGTGTAAGACAAATCTCGTGGGAATGAATAAATAGAGGAATAGGCTATATAGAATGGGAATGTTTTTAGCCGACCATGCCTTTAATTATAATAATAATTTTAAATAATTTAATTTATTTCAGAATTTATTAAGTATGCTATTATTTATTTTAAATTAAAATTATTATATTAATTTGATATTCATTATTCATATAATTTAATTTTTGATTAAGATCCAAGTAACCATTTATTAATTTTGATATAAAATTAATTGTTTAATTTAGAACTGATTTAATTCTAAACTAAATGATTAGAATTCATATAATTTTAATCCCACTTTATAATAATTTAGGATTCATTTTAATATTAATCTTCGATAATCTTGATATTTATTATTAATTCAAAATATTTTCAATTATTTAATTAATTTATCCATTTCTATTTTTTAATATAATTAATTTTATCATAAACTTGACTGCTGTAATTAGAATATGGCCTAGAATGCAACAATTATTTGTGGGTTTAATGATTCAGACTAGTATCTTTTGGAATAGATATAGGGCGAGAGAATACATTATCATAATGTCATTCCTCCAATTATTTCTTAGCTATCCCATCATTCAATGTAAAGATTTGGTAAGAGATAAGAATATTCAACATTTCTCAACATTTACAATAAATGCTAATTGTTAATATGGCATGGATTAAAATTTAATATATCCCCTACAAAACATTTCATGGTGTATGCACACCTACTAGCATGAGGATGATACTATCAAATATTGTATATGGGACAAGTACTTTTTTGGAAATTTTGCTTTAAGCACTGGATATAAATGTGTAACCACATTAATGAGCATTTTTTTGTTGGATGTTGTATGGGTGATAAGGGACACATTAATTAACTAAAATGGACCTTGACATATATAGAAATTATGAATCACCATTGGTAGAGTTTGTTACAACCTAATGCATACTTGCTACAAACAAGTATATATACGTGATACATCAAACCTAGGGTTCATAAAAAAACACGATATTTCTCTAAGATTCAAAGACAAAACGACCTATCCATGAGGAAGCTTGTTTCTCCACATCAAAAGGTAAATTATTACCTTATATCTAAAAAATGTCAAATCATCTTTCCCAAAGCACGCAAACCACTATACAAACAACCTCAATAATAACCTAAATTTTATTTCAAAGTAAACTACGTATCTTTTTTATTGTGGTTTTTGGATGATCCAATTCCAAATCCTCATGCTTTGTTGAGAACTATATAGTCTTATTCTTAATAGAAAAAGTCAAATCTAGTGTTCCATATGTGAGTATATTCTCTTAATGATCCATTGAACTTTTTTAACATTATCAATCCAAGATCCAACAAACTTCATTGGTATATGCTCTTACTGATCCATATGCATTATTTACACCATCAATTCAAGCAACATAGACCCCAAATAGACTTTTTTTGTCACTAAATGCTATTTTTTTGCAATCATGATTACAAGAAAGATGCTTTAATGAATATACATACAATTTAGCTTTGAATTACAAACCTTGGTCGACAATGCTTTCTCTCCCAAAAATAGCCCCTATTGTAACTAGATTTAAAGATTTAGCTTTCTTATCCACAATTCTTATGTGTTTGTTGATTATGATTCATTTTAGGAAGTGTTATCCATTTTTTTGTAACTTGGGATGTAGAGAAAAGTTTTGAAATAGTCTATCAAATCCTCAAAAAACATATAGGACCTTAGGAAGAATGAACTAGCCAACAAGGTTAATTTTGAACAAATCCAAAAGAAAGTGTATGCCAACATTTTTAGAGAAGATTAATCACTGAACATTAAGAGCCTATTACTTTGTTGCCAATTATGAGAAAGTAGGGTGCATGGGAAGATAGTTGAAAATGGCACCTGTGAAAACATGTCTCCTATATAATGGAATTCAATCCCATGTAGATAGATTTTTATGTTGGATAAGATTGAATTGTGTCCTTAATGGCCCTTCAATATCATTCATTATATGCCTTAGTGGGTTGTTGTGGATCACATCAGGGTTAGTGGGTGCCCTCTAGGGGTAATACACCTCAAGTTAGAGTCCATATCATACTAAGACCTATGTATAATGAGGCCTTCTCTCATTTGTGCTTGTTTCAATGTGAGAACTATATCAATGATGATATTATTGTCTCAATGTGAGAACTATGTCAATAATGCTATTATGTTAAGGGGGTACTTTTTGTACATGAACAATTTTTTATTAGGTTATCTTTCTATTTGATGATTATTATTGTTTTTTTGTAATATGTTTAGCCATGCATTAGTTAATGTTGTGCTACTATTTCTAAAATAGTATAAGCACATACATAATTTCCTTGTGTATGTGTTCCATTACGATTGTGTGATCAATGTGAGGTGAATGATGTTGCATTAATATTGTGGATATTTTTTTATTTTATTTTATTTTTATGGAATTAAATTGTGATAGTAGCATGTCCATGACCAATCCAATATTTTGGTGCATAATGAATGCATAATTTTTCTTCTTGCATGGTTGCATTCTTAATTTTTTGGATATTTTTTGCAAGTTTTTAACAAATCACATTGGCTTGAGCGCAACATCCTTGGATATTGTTGCTATTGCATTTTTTGTGAGCATGAGGAAAAATAAGAGAACCCAAACTAATTCTATTGAAACATATATTTTTCCCATATACATGATTAGTTGAGCACATTTTGTGTGAGTCGCACAAAATTTTTATTGGTGAATATTGTGTACATTGAGCAACAAAAATATGAAGAATATGAAAGATTTTCTACTTGGGAATTAGGTATAGGGAAAATTTTCTTTCTTTTTGGAACAAGATTCATTGATTTTCTTTTGAAGGGGTACTTCTAAATAATTTTGATCCCATACATTTCACAAAAGTAATTAAAAAAAATTGTGGTGTTTTAAGGTACAAAAGTAATTTAGTCTATTAGGTGAACAAAGTGTGTGATTGTCTTTGATTTAGGAACACCATTGTAGGATGCATGAACCATTGGAATTATCATGAGATATTTTCTGCCCTAACATAAACAAGACTTGGAGATTTTTTTGAATGGTTTTATTTCTTCAACAATTGTTGGTGTGAGGTAAGCTAAATTTTTTGTTGTGTATTTGTGGAGTGTTTTTGGACATATTTTCATCTTAGGACATTTATATATTGTTTGACATTGTCTCATTTGATTTGGAGAGAAATCCTTGACTCAAACACAATTATGCAGTTTTTGATGTGCACTCTCTAATAACGTGACAAAATATCCCATTAGTGTTTAATCTCACTCCAACATGTTGATATCAAAACCCTAGTTCAAGTTGTGTATATACAATATTTAAAAGGTCATGTTGGGCCCTCCACATGCTAAACTACAAAAATATATACATGATGAATTTCTCAACAATATTGAACTTAACACACACACACACACACACACACACATACATGGGTGTTCTTAGGATTAGATTAAATTAATTTGATTTGAAATAAAAATTGAATTGTAGCATTTGGTAGTTGGTGGGGGGATTTTGGTGAAAAGAGGAGGATCATGTTTAAATATCCAATTTTTTGAAAAAAGAAGAAGAGAGGAAGATGATTTTGTAAGACAAGAATTATTTGGGAAAAATAATAGTTCACAATGACATTAAAAATGGGTATGTAGTTACATTTTCTATATTTTAGTTCATGTTTGTTGCCATTATGGCTCTTGCATTGTCCTTGATGGCAACCTACAGTTGATGATGTTAAATTGTCATATTGTCACATCATGCAATTATGATTTTTCCACTGTTAATAAACATGGAGAATTGATGTAGGTCATGGTTGGAGGATGTTTCCTCATGATTAGAAAGGTATTTAAGGTGTTTTTTTCATTAAAAATGTGACTTGATGATTGCATACAAGTTTTACAAGTTTTCACAAGGATAGGATCAATTACAGAAGGTTATACAAGGATTGGAGTTGCTTGAAGGTGAAGAAAACTAAAGAGACATAGGTGGCTAATTGGAGTAGATTTAATAAGGTTTTTGAGGTTTTATTGAAGGCCTATCAAAGATTGATAGGTCCCCCAAGTGTTGGGAAAAGAAGGGTAGAATTTGAAGTAAGTTCGAGAAAAGTTTGACAATGTTTTTTAGTTGATTTTTGGGGCTGAAACCAAGGTAATGCAGGTTAACAGTGCATGGGGAGCATTACAACTCAAGTTGGCTTCATTGGACCAGAATTACCACTTCCATGAATGCACTTACTAAAGGAAACAGGTGTGTTACTATCTTTAGGCACAGAAAAATGAAAATCAAAGGTAAAAGCATGGTTTTTGGTCAAGTTATTTCTTTGGAAAGGTAAAAATTCCATCACTAATTTATATCTATGGTATTAGACATACCTTGGTAATGATGTGAGGTATTTGGGGAATGAATTCCTATATAAGGAGGGTCAATTCAAATCAATTTGTGTGAATTTTGTAAGTATCTTCTCCAATTAGGGGCACGCCAAGAGCATGATGAGACTCAGATACCAGAGATCTAAAGATGATATGATACACTAATGAATATATGTGTTGTTGCAGGTCCATTAGAAATCAAATCAGTTCATGTGATGGCAGAAGCACTATGATTTAATGTTTGAAACTTTAATGACAGAATTGTTGAATTTGATCTCTTATTTTACAGTAGCAAGAGTGTTTATTAATGGTGTATCCAAAGATATGTGTAGTATGATCTATGATTTTTAGTGAATGTATTAGTTTTGTGATAGGGTTCTAGTATTGGATGTTTGATCCCTTTATGAGTAGAGAAGTAGGATGTGAATTGAAATTCTTGTATGCAGGGTTTTTGAAGAGATTTTGTATAGATCTATATGCTTGGTTAGTGCATACAAATATTATGATACAAAGACCATTTTCGATGTGATAAGGAATTCCTTGTTTGTTCTAATGATTTTTATATGTAGAGGATTTCATTATGAAATGAATTTTTGATCGATTTACAAACTATTGAAGGTTGTATACATAAATTTTCATTGTGACTAGATATTATATGTAGGAAAAAAGCTTATGATTTTGAGAAGTTTGGATCTGTCATTGATTATGAATATAGAAGTTGTTCCTTGTGGCTTTTCAAGACTATACAAAGATCTATGTATATGGATTCCATGAACATCTTGTGTTATGCATGGGTTATAATCGATAGAGGCAAATTATCTAGAAGATCTAAATACAATGCTTCTCCTTGATATGACAAAAGGGCCTTGATTATGTGTATGCAAAGGTCCATATTGTAGTTAGTGGTGGTAATAGTTTGTAGCATAATTATATAATTAAATTCTTTTTTTGATTGATAATATTTGCATAGATCAAATGTTGACAATGAATGAATTGTAGTACCCTGAAACTAATTGTATATCTTTGTAGAAATCAATTGTTGTATGATGCTAGCCTAAGATGACAATACTCACAATTATGCAAATCAAATTGCATGTCACTGGTCCCAGGAATTAATCACCTGATCTAATGGTGCAAACCCCCTATAACCAAGGTTTAATGTTCTTAATTAACCTCTTATGTGGAGACATAACATTAGACGAAAACCCACTTTATCAAAGGTTAATTCTTTAAGCGAACATATTTCATTTAACTATCCACAGGTTACGACTTCGGGTTATTCTTGAACTTTGGCGCTTATCAACCATACCCTTTGGTTAAAACCCAAACTTTACCCATAATACATTAAACCCGTTCATTTCTGTTATAACCCTCATATAATAGAAATACGCATAATCCGCACTTAACCTTACCTTTTTGTCTTTCCACAAACCTTTTCACACATATCGAGGCTCTCCCTATCACATTCAACCTCCACTGACAATTTCACTCCTTCATATCAATGGCTATTGCATGATTTCCAACCTTAACCATTCTGCCGGAACTCAAAGAAGTTAAAGTTCTTTGAATAACCGATTGGGTTTGCTCGAAAGGTTAACCTTTGCACACTTTTCCACACGATTATCGTCTGATTAGTCAACTGATGAACGATCACAATTATTGGAACTCAACGAGGTCTTAATGTCATTGTATAAATCCTCATCACGTTTGTTTTCAAAATTAACCTCTGCACGTGTTAGCATGTGATATCTGTCCGATCAATCACCCAACAAATGGCTATGATCTATCTGGACTTCAACTGGATTTAGTCACAGTTCATAACTTTCTCGGGTCTATTTTTTAATTACCGCTTATAGCTTTGAGGCTGGCGAGAAACCACTTCTATCTTTTCAAGACCACTTCATCCTTCTGCTGACACATGGCTTAATCTCCGCCACTCAATTCTTAACTTTATTTTATGCAATTTAATCCTCGCCGTCTATCTCCTTCGCTTTCATTTGTTGATTTGTCTGATCCAACGATTGTGCTTTGCTGCTACGCTCTTCTATTCTTTATTGTGTAATAGTCCATTTGTTTGGGTTTTTTCCTGTGTTTTTAGTTCTTGCCTCCTGGTCTTCAACTATTCTAATTCCGATCTTCAAGTTTTTTCTTCACTCCTTCGTACCTTTACGCTTCCGTTGCTAACTCCTTAGGTTTTAAGAACCTTACAGTATACCTTCACTGTAACATTAATGTTTCCTCCAATTCTGTCTGTGTGTAAACCTGATACACTATTTCCTACACTTCGTCTCTACGTTCTACACACCTGCAACCCTATGTTATGCAGAATTACGTCTAATTCACACACAATTTATAATTCCATCAATCAACACACATCACACACTCAGGGATTGAAATCTTTGTGTATATATAAACGAATAATTACATCATGAGTCTTTGTCTCTCTCTGGCTTGATTTTCTTATCAATGGCCTTGTCCTTTCCTATCTTCCCATAGGCTTACAATCAAACCAATCTAACTCTCGAACTAATTCCTAGCTAGCTAACGTTTTTCTATGCCTTTTAGGCTTACATTTATACAAAAGGATTCTATAACCAATTGTTGGTTTAGATCCATAACCTTCTCAACAAAATTCTAAAATCTCTTCTTTATCTCTAAGAATCCTCTCTAATCCACAAAATTATCAACTAATTCCTAATCTAAGCTCTTACAATTAATTCCCAAATCTCTCAATCTCTCAATTATCCTAATTCTCTCATGTTCTCCTACATTCAAGAACATTTACAAATATGCCTCACAATACTTAATTAAATCCTATTCTAGCTTCTCTCATTAAAATCACTCAAAACCTTAATAATTACATTAATTTAACACATAGGAATCCAAGTTCCTTGAAAACACAAGACCCCCTATGTCTACTAAAATACAATGAAATTTTGGAGCCGAATGCTCCTGCATCATTGTATGAGGCTTTTAATACACTATTTGTTTTCTATGTTGTCCTTTTCCCTTATGAGCATGATGAATGTGTCTTTATTTTGTCTGCTTGATACACGAGTCTTGAAAAGAAGGTTTACACAAAAATTTTGAGGTTTTGATATTGGCTTAATGCATGGTACTAAGTACAGTGACAGAGTATGAAATATATGTTTGGTCTCTATATGCTAATAATGACTGGTGGTGCAGTGAAGTAATGCATACAAAACATGTTGTTTGGCTTATCTTTATGACAGTTGACCTTGCCTCTTGATGGTGTTTACATTTACCTATAAATTGATGTACTTGATCATAGTGAAATGATATTATTTGCATGGTAGATCTAAATACATGGCACAAATTCTCTTTAGTATGCAGTGATATATGCCTGGATCAATGGTATAACTTTTTGATGATATGATGAACAAAATGATTACTTGCTACTTGTTTTCAATGATGTCTTATTGAGCTAGTTAATGATTGATTAGACAGTGGCTTGGAATTTGATATCTGGCTAAAGGAATTGACAATGATACTATATTTAGATTTGGCCTTAAGAATAACTTGGTTGTATACATGGTACTAAGATTTTATGATTGACATAGTATATAGTATTGGCACATCAGTTCAGGAATATTGGTTAGTTGGATTGCTTCATTTGGTATTCAATTTTTTGGCATGGTATTCGAAGTTTGATCAGACTGAATGACCATTTAGTGATTGAGATATTTGTATTCAGATTTGGCATTCAATGATTGACATCAATTGTAGTATATTCAACTATTATTGGTTTGCTTCAGTATCCAGTGGTGTTATGATACAGTGATTCAATATATTCAATGGTTGAGATTGGTATTTGGTATTTTGATTTGAGATTATTGCGAGTGTGGGTTTAGTTTGAAAATAGATGAAAGGTGGTATGCATGTTGTTTGATGGGTGGATCCAGTGTGAAACATTATGAAATAAGGTCCATAAGGTGTTGAGGGTTGTAGCCTTCAATGAGGGGGTAGGTGCTCCCTTATGGTAGGATTCGACAAATGAGACCAAGGGGTTGTATCTCCCTTCCAGTGGGTGTTGGAGAGTGAGTGGAGGTAGGATCCTCTTGCATGTTGGCAAGAGTTTGCGCCAATACAAGACCATGACGTAACGAAGAATTTTTCATTATAATAAAAGAAGAAGACAAAGATGACAACAACGGTGTTTTTCTCCCACATTGGGTTTCTACCTAAAATATCAGTGTCCATATGTGTTTGATGTTTTGTTGTGCCTTATGATTTACATGTTTTATTCTTGATGTTTCTCATGGTTAATTGAATAAGCTATATATAACACTATGATTTGCTAAATAAAGTAATGGTTTAAAGATAATTGTGAATAGAAATATTAAATTAAGTGAAGAGTAATTGGGAATGAAATGTTGATTCACTCTCCCCCCCCCCCCCGCCCCCCCCGCCCCCCCGCCCCCGCCCCCCCCCCCCCCCCCCCCCACACCACCCCCCTTATTTTTAACAATTGGAATCAGATAAAGTCCCTTAGAATAAGCTTTATTGCTTAGAGGGAATCCATAAAAAATTAGAGAAGCTACCTTCAATGCCACATACAAAGGTAAAGAAAAGGAAGAGCCCAAAGATACAAGTTGTTGGAAATTAAATAACTAAGAAATGGAAGACTTAAAATATTGTGAAATCACAAACAACGAAAAGCTTAAAACAAGAGAGACAAAGATATTCGTGGTTCACCCAATTTGGGATATGTCCATGGAGAAATATCTAGGGATTCATTTTACATTATCCAACAACATGAAGAGATAAAACCTACAACAAATTCATTGTAATTTTCTCTTCGCTCTCACACAATCCTCTCTTTCTTGCACATAAAATAATCATACACAACTGCAATACAATTCCCTCATATAAAATGAGGGTTTCCTTCTAGGGAAAAAAACCCTAAATTAACACAACTTCTACCGTCAGATCTTTCGCAATGACCTACATTGATTGCGAAATTACACTATTTTACAAGGAGGTTTTTATCAAAACTTTGTTTCAATTGATGCTGCCCCCTGACCCCCTTGACAACAATCCTATGGGTAGTGTTTCTGCCTTGTTAGGAACTAGGGTCCAACACGGCTAAAATGATACCTCTGAATAAAGAAGATAATTGGGCTCCACACCCAACACAAGCTATATTTCAGATGAGGAAGAAGTGAATTGTGTGAAGAAGTTGCAAGTGGGAACAATTAAATTCAAAGGTAAACTTCCCTTTAAATATTTTGCTTATGGAAGAGTAGGTCACTATGTATCCAAATGTCCATATAAAGAAAATCATGATAAGGAAGGAAGAGGAAAGTATGTTTACAAGAAAATTTCCAAAAAAAGTTCCCAGCCAAGAATTTTTTTATTCTAATGAAGATAGTCAAAGCACATTTGATGATCAGGAAGATTCAGATTCAAATTCTAACATTAGCTACAAATTACTTATGGCTCTTGAAGATCAATCAACTAGTGAATCAAATAGTTGTGAAGAAAATGATTTATTGAAAGCATTGAAAGAAATTGATAGACTCAAAAATGCAAAAAAAGAACTAGAAACAAAATAAAAATGTATTGTCAAAGAAATTAGCTTGCTAAAATTTCAATTAGAAGTATCCAATAAATGAATAGAAGTATTAGAAAAATAACTTCAAGAAAAGAAAAGGTGTTGTGAAAATCTAGAAACAAAAATTGTGACTCTAAGGGAAGATTATGAGAGAGAAAACAAATGGGTAAAGGCATATGAATCACTAGAGAAGATTATTAATGGACAACACGCATGTCTAATCAAGATAGGCATTGGATACAATCACAAGGTTTCAGATTCACAAGATAATGAAAACGACCCATAAAAGACTGAATCAAGTCACTCATCAGATTTGAAACCTTCAACTACAGGTCTATCAAATGGAATGAAAGCATACAAGATTCTAGTTACATGAGATGGTACAAGTATCATAATTTTGGATATATATCATAAATTGCAAATAAATTTGGAGAAAGAAGGAGAAAAAGGAAGAGACATAGGAAAGATAGTCCCTACTGCACTCCATTATATTTAATGCATACTTCTAATGGGACTATAGAAGAAAATTTGAGGTACATAGCCTCATATGACAATCAAGTCCATAGGATTAATGTTGGATGATCTCAGGGGGAGCCTAGTATTGATGATAATTTTTTATGTTTATATTATTATTGATGATTTATGCTACTAATGTTGCATCTGTGATGTAAAAGATGAGATATGACAGGTTCAGGGGGAGCATCACTTATTTTGTTGGGTTGTGTTATATTATTTCCACAACTACTCACTTGTACATTGCGCCAAGCACTGTCTGGGGGTCAAAGGAGGGGCGACTGCCCCCCCTATCAAGTGTATGCAGGGGGGAAGTAGCTTCCCTACACGAGTTCTAGGGTAGTGCCCTAGGAATTTTCTTTTGGACCCTATATTAGGTGGGCGAACCTACCTATGGTTTTGTGCATGGATTTCACACATGGTTTTGGGCACGATGGTTTTTGGTCCATGGTATTTTGTAGATCCAGTCAAGGGAACTATGGTTATGTTCTAATCCAGGTTCATGGATTGGGGTTTATGGATGCTTCAACATGTATATATATGTAATGTAACATTGAAAGGAATATAATGAAAAATCAATCTGGTAGCCTCGGTTTTGGGATCCAGGGGAAAATCTCTGTGTATATCTATTTTATGTTTTATGCTCTTTCCATTGTTTATTTTTTGCTTTTAGAATTCATATGCAGGTAATTTCTGTACATGTTTAAAAACTACATTTGGTATCAGAGATGTTTTGGCTTCAAGGGGACACCTTTTCTGCTGAGGGGTTTTTTGCTCGAGCCTGTGGTAGACCCTATTCAGTGGGAGATTTGCAGGATCAATTCTTATGGTGAAAGAAGATGATGAATAATGGAAATATAGAGATCAGGAAATTTAATGGTCAAAGTTTTGAGTTGTGGAAAATCAAGATGGAGGATATGCTGGTGGATAAATATTGGTAGATCTGGGTAATAAAGCAATAACAATGTCAACTAAAGACTAGGCAAAGTTGGATCGGAAGGAAAAGAGCACAATATGATTGTGTGCCTTAGATTCAATATTCTTGAATGTATCAGGGGAAGCTTCAACGAAGTCTTTGTGGGATAAGCTAAGGACTTTGTACCAATCTAAGTCTCTAGTGAAGAAATTGTTCCTACGAAAAAAGATGTATAACTCGAGGATGAAAGATAACTTGTATAACCTGTATAACATTTATAACTTGTATAACCTGAGGTGACAGAGCATATGAATGCATTTAATACTATGGTAAGCTAGTTTTATTTGTTGATATTAAAATTTCAGATGAAGATAAGTGCATTAGTTTGTTGTGTTCTCTACCGGATTTGTGGGATAGCCTGGTTGTTGAAATAGGTAGTAATGCAACTACCTTGCAGTTTAATGAAATAGTCTCATCCTTGCTATCGGAGGAGATGAGATGGAAAAATATGGAGGGAGAATGGTGATGCATTGTTTGTACGAGGATGGTCCTAGAAGAGAAATAAAAACAAGTCCTCAAGTGGGAGATCTAAATCTCCAGGAAAACCTGTAAAGGTGTGCTGAAAATGTAGAAAGGAAGGGCACTTCAAAAGGGACTTTAAATATAAAGCTCCTGAAAAAGGAAAGGGATATGATGATGCTCCTTTTGCAAAGGTGAAAACCAACTTAGATGAAGGTGGGGATGTGTACTTGGCTTCTTCTTCAAGTGCATATGTAGATCATGAGGCATGGTTGATTAAATCAGGTGCATCCTTTCACTTCACTCCCCATAGAGAGTGGTTCTGTGAGTATGAGAAATATGATGGTGGTGATGTCTTCCTGGGGGATGACAATAAGGCTAGAATTCTTAGTCGTAGAAAATTCAATTTGAAGTTACAAGGTGGAAGGATTAGAACACTTCCAGTTGCTATGCATATTCCTGCATTGGCCAAAAATCTGATTTCTATAAGAAAGCTGGATGATGTAGGTGTAAAAATAATATTTGAGAAAGATACTTGCAAGATGGTTCAGGGAGCATTGGTGTTGATGCAGGGATTTGGGATTGGAACTCTGTATAATATTCAAGATAACACTTTTATTGATGGGTGCAACAGTTCTATGGTTTCTGAAAGTGGAGTAGAAAATCTAGTGGTCTCTGGAGAAAAGACCATGCTGTGGCATCAAAGGCTTGGACATATTGGAGAGAAGGGCCTTCAAATAATTCATGGTAATGGTATGATAGAAGGTATGTCTAATTTCTCTCTTGATTTTGATTTCTATGAAAATTGTGTATATGGGAAGCATAATCGGGTGAGTTTCCCCTCTGGTGCTAAGAGGGTGAAACATATATTAGAGCTTGTGCACAATGATGTGTTTGGAATTGTGTCGATTCCATCACTGGGAAAGCCTTTGTATTATGTATCATTTATAAATGACTTGTCAAGGAACATGAATATATTTCCTCAGGAGTAAATATGAAGTATTTGATAGGTTTAAAGAATTTAAGGCTCTGGTGGAAAACCAGACAGAGAAGTAGATAAAGGTGCCGAGGAGAGATAATGGTGGAGAGTTTTACAAGAAGGAATTTGAAGAGTTTTGTAAGAAGTGTGGTATAGCATGAAAGGAGACTACTCCATACACATCTCAGTAAAATATATTTGCAGAAAGAATGAATAATATATTGATGGAAAGGGAAAGAAGAATGCTCAGTAGCGCTGGATTAGGAGAGGAATTCTGGGTAGAGGTGGTGGAGACTGCATGTTACCTGGTCAATAGATCACCTTCATCAACGTTGGAAGATAAGACTCCACAAGGGGTATGGAATGGTAAGAAACCTTCTCTTTCACATTTGAGGGTATCTGGATGTGATGCGCATGTGCATGTTCCAAAGGAGAAAATAACAAAGTTGGATAGTAAATATGAAAAGTGCATCTTTATTGGGTATAAGGATGGTTTAAAAGGTTATAAGATTTGGAACCTAGAAACAAGGAAGGTTGTGTACAACCAAGATGTGGTGTTTATAGAGGTGAAATATGTTGTTAAACATGAAGTCCTACCAAAGGAACTTGAGAAGATAAAGTTTCAACTAAATGAGGAAGAATCAGACTCTAAAGAAGAAGAGGAATCAGAAGATGAAGAGCTACAAACTCCGGCTGTGAGAAGATTAGTTCGTGAAAGAAGGCAGCTAGAAATGTACAGTCCATTTGCTTTATGTTCAATTTTTTTATTATCTATTACTGATGAAGATCCTAGAATTGTGAGGGAAGCAGTAGATTCAGAGGATGGAAAACTATGGAAAGAGGCCATGGTTGATGAAATGGAATATTTGCACAAAAATGAGGCTTGGGATCTAGTGGAGTTGCCAGTTGGAAGGAAGCCCATTGGAAGAAAATGAGTGTGAGAAGAAGATGGATGAAAAAGGAAAGGTGGAGAAATACAAAGCTCAGTTGGTAGCAAAAGGTTATTCCCAGGTGCCGGAAATTAATTTTGGTGATAATTTTTTCTCCTGTTGCCAAGGTGGATTCTATTAGATTACTTTTATTTTTTGTTTCTTCTTTTGATTTTGAGGTAGAACAGATGGATGTGAAGGCAAAAATTCTTCATGGGGATTTGGAAGAAGAGATCTACATGAAGAAACCTTAAGGCTTTACGGTGAATTGTAAAAAAGAATTGTTATGCAAGTTAAAAAAAGTCTTTGTATGGGTTAACACAGTCATTAAGGATGTGGTATCATAAATTTGATACATTTATACGGGGACTTGGGCTTCACCAGAAGCAAACAAGATCACTGTGTGTATTTTAAATTAATTGGTGACCATTTTATTTATCTGGTCTTGTATGTGGATGATATGTTCCTGGTTGGAAATGAGAAAGAAATTATCCAGGATTTGAAGACCCAATTTTCCTCCAAATTCAACATGAAAGATCTTGGTGTTGCAAACTATATTTTAGGCATGTAAATTAAATGAGATCGGGCAAAGAGGAATCTCTGGTTAAACAGAGGAAGTATGTCAAGAAAATACTACAAAGGTTTAATATGTAAGATAATAAACCAGTGAAGGTTCCTATTCCTATAGGTGTAAAGTTATCTGCTGAATAGTGTCCCAAGACACAAGAAGAGGAAGAGGACATGTCCTATGTGCCATATGCAAGTGTAGTCGGTAGCCTGATGTATGCAATGGTATGTACTAAACCAAAAATTGCACATGTAGTGGGAGTATTGAGTAAGTTTATGTCAAAACCATGGAAGGAGAATTGGACAACAATTAAGTGGGCTTTCAGGTATTTGCGTGGCACTAGTGATTATGGTTTGTGCTACCAAGGAAGACTAGGATTGGACAGAGTTTTGGACATTCATGGCTTTGTTGATGCAGTCTGGGCTAGAGATATGGATCCGAGAAGATATACAAGTGGGTATGTTTTTAACCTATTTGGAGGTGCAGTCAGTTGGATGAGTAAGAGATAATCTTTAATGGCATTTTCAACTACAAAGGAAGCATTCCTCGCAACCACTCATGCAAGAAAGGAAGTAGTTTGGTTGCAGAGATTGTGTTCAAGTATGGGGTTAGTACAATCAGATATAAGGATATATTGTGACAAACAAAGTGCAATTTTCTTGGCAAAGAACCCTGCTTATCATTCGAATACAAAGCCATTGATGTTCCGTATCACTTTGTGAGGGATATGGTTGAGGACAAAAATGTGTTGCTGGTAAAGGTGGACACTTTGAAGAATATTGTAGATGCATTGACAAATTCTGTGAGCACTGAGAAGTTCTCTTGGTGTAGAGAAATAATGGGCATCACAGGGTTATATCAATGACTAAGCTCTCCCATGGAAAGAAAAAAACAAGTGGGAGAATGTTGGGTTGTGTTATATTATTTCCATGACCACCCCATGTGTGGGGGGGAAGTAGTCCCCCTGTACGTTGCATCGAGCACTGCCGAGGGGTATGCAGGGGGCAATATCCCCCTGCATGGAGTCAGAGATAGTGCCTCGGGAAATTGATTTTGCATTAGGTGGGCGGAACTACCTATGGTTTTTTGCATTGATTTCACACGGTTTTGGGCATGATGGTTTTCTATCCATGGTATTTTGTAGATTCAATCAAAGGAACTATGATTATGTTCTAATCTAGGGTTAATGGATTGAGGTTTATGGATTCTTCGACATATCTATATA
>APFE030270420.1:44139-75679 GCA_000404065.3 Pinus taeda
TCTAGGGGAAAATATTTGTGTATATCTATTTTATGTTTTATCCTCTTGTCATTGTTTATTTTCTATTTTTGAAATTTGTATGTAGGTAATTTTTGTACAGGGTTAAAATTTACATATTCTTCCAACAATTCATTGTTGGCATTATGGTTGTGAATGTTGATCTATGCATATATTATTGGCGATGAAGAATTGGCATAGGTTCAGGGGGAGCATCCTTTATATGGTTTTGTTGAAGGCTCAAAAATCGGGTCTACAATAAGGGGGATAACCACCCGGTCCGGACCTTGAAAGTAGATCCTTTTCCGTTTGGAATAGCGACTTTTACTGGGGATGATGGGACCAGTTTCCCAATTTGTTTATGATGGTGTGCTATTGGGATGATGTTTTTCTTTTGTTTTGGGTTTATGGGGTGAATGCTTATTCTAAATCTAACATATCCTTTAACTAACATGTGCAATTTACTCTATTGAAATAAAAAATCTAACTTTAAACATTCCGAGAGTAACGTTTCACTTATGCGATCTAAAGTAATTTCCAACAACAATTGATAGTAAAAAACATTCAATCACTATGATAAAGGAATCCATTAAAAATGATGGTTTCATATAAGAAATTAGCCGAAACAATTATGAGAAACATATTGCATAAGAGTTATTCATATACTCAGCATAAAAAGAATAGTTATCACCGTACAGAAGTGCAATAATGACAACTAAACGTGCAAACTTTCATATATCAATAATTGAAAATAATTTATCACTTGGCACATAAGCAAAAAGTATTAGGAGATAAAAATACCATTGGTAATAGGTTCTACTCATGAGCTTTAGCAATATAGATTTATCTTCAAATAAATCAACATCCACTAAGAGTACAAAAGTTCATTTCAGTAGCAGACATCAAACTCATATAAAAATAAATATCGTTCCATTCATTCTATCAAAATTTCGTCAGTGGGGGGCAAACTACACGTTCTGAAGAACTTTTTTTATAAAACTCTGGACCCCTCTCTAAATGCATGAGAGGGGTTTAAATACTACTCTATTGAAAACTAAAAATAAATATTACAAAAATAAATGAGGAGGTTTAAACTACCTTCCTCATTTTAAGCAAAAATGAACTAAAGATAAAACTAAACTGTATCTATGATAAACTATGCATCTATTCTTTTAAGTTGCAAATATTTAGCATTGGCTTCAAGAGCGTCGGTTGGCCGACCTCAGATTTTAATTGACCTGCAAATACAGAATTGACGAGCGTTGGCACTATCTTCTCGGCGGAGGTTATGAGACATTTCAGGGTCATTTATTGGCTATGTGGCTTTACCAGGTACTGCCAGTATGTGTCTCAGTTTAGCCTGTTTACCTGTTTAATTGACTCAACCTTTTCCTTTGCTGTTTGTTTCCACTTTGTTTGAAGCTGCTGTGCCTTCGGGAGGAATCCTGGAGTGGTCTCTGATATCAAATTTTCCTTGTGTAGATTTTCATTGATGCACTCAATGACGTTGTTTGTTACTGTCGCTGCTTCCTCCATCGCCTGCTCTGCTTCTTTAAGCTGGGAATCCCATTTTGTGAATAACATTTCTTTATGGGACTCATCGATTCTAGGAAATTCCGCTCTTTTTCCTTCATTTAATTTATGCTAGATCAAAAAGTTAGAAACCTTCTTTAAAATTAAATCATAATCAATTCGCAAGTCTACGACTTGATTTGTAATGTTATCATTCTTTTCGCAATGGGAATTCCATTGCGAGATCTTCTAGCAGAGTGTTTCTTCCTATTGCAAGAGTTGGGCATTAAGAGCGAGTGTTTCTGTGATAAATTCTTCAATATTAGGATCATCCTTATGAAGTCCTATCATGGTCTGTAACTGTTCTTCTTTATTGGCCAGACTGCTTTGATAATCCAATTGCATTTGCTAGAAATCCTGTTTGAGTTTTGTCAGTTGTATCTCTACTTCTCAATTGATGCTAGCCTACTGTAGTTGTTGTTTCAAAAATAGAGTCTTATCCTCCTTTTCTTTTAATAGCATTTGAACTTCAGTTGCTTTATCAATTGTTGTAGAAGCATATGCCCGTACGATCTGAGAGAGTCTAGTTAGGCTTTTCGATGGGTCTATAGTTGGGCCTTTCCACAGAACATCTAGAGGTTCAACCTCTAGGGAGGGCACGAAATCTATTTTTCTTTTCTTCCTTTGCCTTCTTATGACAACTTTATGCTGTAGGCTATAAAATACATAGAGAGGATGAATCTACTCTATTTCTAGTATGATTTCGGATGATGGAGCAACAAGAATATGCTCTGACTCTTGAGTATCAGTAGCCCCTTCCACCACCATTTTTGTAGTTGTATCTCCCAGGTTTGTTAGTGGCTCTGTGCTCTGTTCCTCATTGTGATTAACTCATTAAAATATTCCCATTCCTTTCCTAGATCCACTACAAGTGGTTTTGTTGGCTTTGGAAGGGAAGTGGGAGTTTCAGTTTGTTCTGGGGACAAAACCTGCTGATCAGGATTCTCTGTAGATTGAGCTGTATCTTTAACTGACCCTTTACTTCTGCTACTTTCAATTTTGGACTGATCATCGGAATTTTCAGCCAATTCTTTTTCAGAATTGGATTTAGACTTCTCTTCATTTGAACTTCCACTTATGCTAATACTGGGAGTGGGCTCCCTTATTGGTTCCATATGCAATTTGTCCAATGGGACCTTTTTTGACCTCTGTTCTCTATAATTGTTAAACTCTTAAAGATTTTTCTGATCAAACTGAATTTGTGCCATATGTAAGACCTCTCTAAAAGTGTGATTCTACAGAAAGACATTGTCAAAATGAATCTTCTTCATTGATAAACACTTTTATTTTAACCGCTGTGGTAAAATTATTTACAACACCAAAGGGATCGTACTACCTCCCCGAGAATTTTGGTAGCTCTGGACATAGCATATTATCAACTTCTCTAAAAGCATGACCTAAATCAAATAATGCAAAACCCCGTAGACTACAGGGAATTGAGGCCAAATGGCCTTTTTAGAATCTTTGAGCACTTTGCTCATTCCCCCAACACCACAGGTTTGGTAAGCTATCTCTCTGGCCATTAATTTGTCGGGGACATATAAAGGTAGTACGTGGGGCGAGGCAATGCTACCAAATACCCTAATGTATGTGAATAATTCCTCCGTGAACCACCTTTCCATAGGGAGAATGTCAACTTCAGCTTCTGGGGAGAATCTTGGGGCATCTTTGTTGTAAAGCATTCTATGAATATGGAGTATCACTCCATGACAAATCTTGTAGAAATGTGGAATGAAATTGGATTCCCACAGTTCTTTGTGATAAACCTAAATAGGAAGAGGGCTCTATACTGTCCATTTCCACCCCATGATAGGAAAATTGGAGAAAAAAAAATGGCGTCCATGACGTAGGCACTTAAAAAGAATGGAGGGTAAACCCCGTAAGCAAAACGTCTTTTAGTTTGATATCCTAAAATAGCAGAGGTTAAATTATCTGATAAAATTTGGGCCCAATCCATTATGGTGGCATTGGTGGCCGCATCCAATAAAGGCAAACATTATGACGAAAACTTATTGATATATGGCTTCCCAAATAGTCTACATAACATTGCAGCCGCGAAAAAATAAGGAGAACAGAGAGAGCTACTGGTGTACGTACCGTTTTTGTCCTTCTTTAGTGGTTCCTCCTTAGCAAACCAGCTTTTTGTGTCGTTCACCAAATCTTTGTTCTCTTTGGCGAATTTTTCTACAAATTGCTTGTTGTCGGAAGCTTGAGGTTTTGGTAAGTGGTACATAATTGCTTGGGGTAAATGACCCCATGACTAGTTGATTGGCCATCTGAACTCTCTATTAGTATATCTGCATGATCTATGACCCATTTAACCATATCAGTGTATGGTAGTATCTTTAGCCTCGCTGCAATAGAATGTAGAAATGAGCATGCAAGCTCAGTTAGGGACGCTTCAGAGGAGCCACATCCATTTGCTGTAACTGTAACCTTCATAATTCTCGGGTTTTCCTCTTCTAACAATCGGTACATGGCTTCCCATGTAGATATCCCTTCTTCTCTAGTACAAGTGATGTCTGTAAATAACAGAGTCATTTCTGACTTTTCAGATGCAGGAGCCTTGCTTTTCTTTCCCATTACACTCTATGTGCTACTTTGCATACTGCTCCTGAGAATTGAAAGCAGAGAACAAAGATACGATAAGGATGATAGTGAATAACGAACAAAAATAAGGTGACAGGAAAGATTTTAATTCTTTAAATCATATCAAAGATATCACCTTGCATGAGATGGTCCTTTTACCCTTATTCACATCGTTTTTAATAAATAACCATCAATGGATCGTTAAGCTAAAATTTAATGGTCATAACTTTTGCATTGAACAACGGAAAGCACTGTCATTGAAATCTGAACCCTTAGATTTGTGATAAAGCATTTTGCGATTTACTTCGCAATATCGCAAATTGCGATATTGCAAAACCTATTATTCATTAACAACCATTGTTTCATCGGGTGGCTACAATATGCGATTTGCGAGAAGCTTATCGCATTTCACAATATTTGGGCATTTTACATTAAGTGGTGCCACGGAATTTGAAATTTGTGATATGCGATGAGGTGGTAAGGCCTTAGATCTCGCATTCTCACAGATCACATTATCAAGGAGCTCTTTATATAACATATGCCCACCTTGACCTTTTTGCAATGCGATACAATGGTTTGAAAAGAAGGTTTTGTGAAAGGTATACCTATTATTTAAGACTTTCTGCTTTCAAAGCTTTTCTTGGGTTTCACGGCCATATAGTGCTTAGGTATGGAAAAGGTAAATTTACACGTTTTAGCAAGTTTTACTTTGATATCTTGTTTTATTTTAAACAAAAAGCATTATTAAGTGCTAAGTTTTGATTTTTTGGAAGGATCCCCATTTATTAGTGTTATTTCTAACACTAATAAAAAGGGGGGTTGTTGATGGTCACAACGATTGCCGATTCACTTGAAAGAACCAGTTATCTCTGATAGTTTTTTGAATTTTCTAAAAATTCTAAAATAGAAATGTTTTTAGAAAATCAAGCTTTATTGTTGAAATATAAGATAAACAATGCTATTTGTTAACAACAACATTTTGTTCCATCTATCCTAATTCTGATTATCTTCTTCCCAAAGTTAGTCATTGTACCTACATCAGTCATTACTTGGTTTATAAAGATAAAAACAAAGACATATCCGTAGATCAGTTTAGGTATACTCATTTGTCGTAGGTAGAGCCTCTACTGCCAGTAGGCATCCATAGCCTCGACAGGGTTACCTGTTACCCAGTAATGATCCAATATCCTACTTAAGAAGTATGAAATTTTCAAAGATAGATCCTCATATACACTTATTGCTTTTTCTTTTCTTTAATTCTTAAAGAATAATGTCTTGGTTTGGTGCCCAAAATTGACAGCGCCATTCTCTTGATTTATAACTTAACTAAACAAGCTGGCTCATGATGAGACCCTTTGTCTTTTGATTAAAACAATCGAGAGTCATCACCCTCTTTTGATATGTAATTTGGCAATGTCAGCTAGTTATAATCTTTATGATCATGATAAGCCAACTCTTGATGAGACCTCTTATTCTTTAAGTTTAAAGTGCATAACTGGATTACTCTTTGAATCTTGCAATTTCCTAAAGTGGGGAGGAAGTAATTGGTTCCTTAAGTGTTTTTCTGGACAACAATTGTAGAGTTAAAAGTAGCTTTTCTATAGAGAATCTTTGTCTTATTATTGATACTTTTCATGACTGATATGAAGAAAAATCCTACTTAAGGTTGTTGTTAATAAAAAATTGTAAAGTTGAAACAAAAGAACAAGTAAAATCTTTCAGAATTATAGCACTTGACCATATGTTTCAAAAATAAAGATTAATTTTCTTAACCACTTCCACTTATACAAGTGAAAGAAAAATTGACACGAGACACTACTCTTTTCATGGAAACCAAAGGTAAACATTTTCAACCTATTTTGTTATAAAAAAGAAAAACAAACTAAAAATAATAATTTACAAAAAATAGAAGAGGTCATCTTCTATGGAAAGTATTTTTAAGGATCTGTCCATTAATAGGAAAAGGATCTCTTTTCCCTATTAAGTCTTGTAACATGAAAGTCGATGGACCTATGATTTCAACAATTTGGAATGGTCCAAGCCACATCTGTTGGAATTTAGTATGCTTTCCTTCCTCTTCATGGGCTTTATCCCATTTCAATACTAAGTCTCCAAGATGAAAATCTTTTCTAGATACCAAGTTTGAATCAAAAGAAGCCTTTACTAATTGTTGATGATGCGCATGGGTAATTCTGGCCTTTTCTCGTTCCTCTTCTAGCTTAAGAATCTGCAATTGTCTTAGTTGCAAGGATGAGGAAGGAGTTTCTTCGATGAATTGAAATAAGGCTAAAGAAGGAATAGCTAGATGTGTTGGGAGGACCACTTATTTCCCATAAACTAAATTAAAAGGAGAAGTGCCAATAGAAGTTTTCTGAGTTATTCGATCTGCCAAAAGAGAATACATCAAAGACTTATGCCAATTTCTATGATTTTGATCAATAGTTTGTTTAATGATTCTAATAAGGTTTTTGCTTGTTTATTCAGCCAACCCACTTCCTTGTGGGTAATAGTTGGCAGAATACTTAAGTTTAAAACCTCTTTCGAGTGAAAATTCAGTCATAACATTACCAGAAAAATATGATGCATTATCAAACATTAAAGCCGAAGGTAATCCAAACCTGGTAATTATGAATTGATCTATAAAATCGATGATACTCTCAAAGTTGGCTGACTCGAGTGGAAGTGCTTCTACCCATTTGGTAAAGTAATTGGTAGCTGTAAGGATGTACTTATGTTGTTTAGAAGAGTGAGGAACAATCTCACCTATTATATCTAATCCCCATTGTTCAAATGGTTGATCGTTGTTGACCAACTGTAATGGGAATGATGGTTTCCTTTGTCTTCCAACAGCAGTTTGACAAACTTGGCACCTTCTTACATAGCTATGTGCATCCTTAAATAACGTTGGCCAGTAGTATCCTATGTGCAAGATTTCTGTGTTGTTGCATCACCTGCATAATGTCCACTTGCTGGTCTGTCATGAAGTTCCTACAATACCTTTTCAGCTTTAGATTTCTCAAGGCATCTAAGAAGAATAGAATCATAATTCATCCTAAAGAGTACATCATTTACAATTTGGTATTGCTTAGCTTTTAATCTCAGGGCTCTTTTCTTTGTATAATTTAAATGTGAAGGAGCATATCCATTCTTTAAGTAAAACATGATATCGACATATCTTGATTCAATATCATTTAGGCTTACCTCATACATTTGTACCTCACTGTCTGGGGACTGTATTTCTGATATGTGCGATGCTCCAGCCAACATTCTATAAAAACTTGACCTTTTACAATATTTGCTGGCTTGATTTCAGTGTCATATTCTTGTAGGGCTGTGACCCAATTTTCTCTCTTTTCACCCACATCTTTCTGTACCAACAGATTTCTTACCGCTGGAAATGGTACTCTTATTTTTGTATGAGTTTTGAGAAGAAAGGGTATAAAGTGTTTAATTTATTTGAATACAGCATAAGCCTGTTTCTCAATGTCAGAGTAATTTAATTCAGCTCCTTGCAAGTTTGAGCTGAAGAAGGAAATTGGGGCTTCGGCTTTATCTTGGTTGGCCTAGGTGAGTATTGCAGCATACAATTTATCAGAGGCAAACATGTACAAAGTGAAAGGATTGGAAACATTTGGACTCACTAGAGATGGGGCATTTATAATCACTTGTTTTATCAGGTTGAACGCTTCATGTTCTGCCTGACCCCATTTGAAGAGAGAATTTTTCTTAATAATTGCTTAGAGAGGTGACACAATTCTTAAGAAATTGGGGACAAATATTTAACGAAATCAATCTGACCAAGGAAGGATTGCATTGCTTTTTTGTTATGGGGTAAGGATATCTCAGAAATATCCTTAATCCTATCTGGATCAATATGGATTCCATATTTAGACACTATGAATCTGAGAAGCTTTCCTTCACTTAATGCAAAAAAGGACTTTTTTGGATTAAGTGAGATCCCATACTTTTGACATTGTTGGAAGATCTGTTTTAAATCTCTGAGGTGACTACTACATTTTTTAGAATACACTATTATGTCATATAAGTAAATCACCACCGATTTATTCACTAATCCTTTGAACGCAATGTCCATGTCCCTTTGAAACGTGGCACTGACATTAATCAGCTCAAATGGCATCTTTTGATATGCATACGTGCCCCATTTTGTTCTAAATGTCGTCTTCAATTGATCATCCGGGTGGACTAAAACTTGGTTATACCCCAAGAAGCCATCTAAAAAGGACATAAGTTCAGACCCTGCAACTGCTTGTAATATTTGTTCCATAGGGGGTAGTGGAAAATTACCCTTTTGGTAGGATTTATTGAGATTTCGAAAGTCAATACAAATTTGAATATCTCCATTTTTCTTTCTGACTGGTACCAGGTTGCAAACCCATCTAGAATGTCGAAGAAGAAAAATAATTTTGGCTTTTAGTAATTTGTTCAACTCAGACTTAATCTGGTTTTCCAAATTAGGATAGATTTTCCTCAGCTTTTGCTAGACTAGTTTTTTGTCAGCAATCATCAGAATTGTATGTTGTATGATTGAAGTGTCCTAAGTTTTGAGGTCATCGTAATTCTAGGAAAAGAAATTTTTATACTGTTTCAAAAGTCAAATGAAAGCTGCCTTTTCCTCAGGTATTAGACCAATAGCTAGGTTGACATTTTGTGGTTTTATGTCAGTTCCTAGATTCACTAATTCATATCTCAGAGTTGAACTCTGAAGCTTTGAATTGGTGGACCTTTTGAATCTGTCCTTCAAATCATATAGCTCTTCCAACTTGACTATAGATTTGGGTATAGTGTTATTGGTGCTTCCTTGTTCTAGCTGCTTGTCATGTTGGTCTTCATCAATTATCTAATTATTGTAAGAGCCTTCTGAAGTCAGAAAACTTACAATATCAGGATCATTGTTAAAAACTCTCCAGTTGGTAACATTATCCGGGATGGAGGTCTAAATATTAATTCGATTGAGAATCTGTCTGGACTATAGTCTTGTGAGGGAATGAGCTTGGAAGCTACATTAGCAAGGAGGTCAGCACTAGCATTTTGGAGTCTGGGAATAGATGAAATATTGAATGCTATAAAGTGTGAAGTTAGGTCTTGTACTAACGATTGATAATGCTTCAAGTGTCTTGATAGACAATGTATAGTATTTCTTACCTGATTGATAACAATCTCTAGATCCCCAAAGACTTGTAGATATTTGATATCAAACCCGAATGCCTTGTATAACCCTTGAACTAGAGCTTCATATTCTACAGTATTATTTGCGCAATCAAACTCAAGTCTACAGGTTAGCATGGTTTTCTCTCCTTTTGGACTAATTAACATACAACCTACTCCTACTCCATCATTAGACTTAGAACCATCAAAAAATAATTTCCAAAATAAAGATTTATTTACAGGCCTATATACAAAATCAATGCATCTAGAAGTATCTGTTTGAGAAATTTTTTCTATCTGGGATAAAACTAAATTTTCTAAAAAAGTTGAAGTATGAGCATTGAAATTCCCTAAAAATGAATCAACAGAATAGTTTCAATTATATTATTGTTGTACGCTATAGGTTCATTTTCTCCTTCTAACTCCATTACTATATACTTTTGGTGTTTTTCTCGCTCAACCTTTATCTGATTTGGTTTACCATTGTAAGGGAGCCACATATGAGACCAGTCAGTCACAAAGTAACCATGAAGCTTCTATGACCAATCCCCGCTAAGAATTAATCCATAAAACTTAGGAATATCTGCAACAAGTATATCAATGACTTGACATACCTTTGGATTCGACGAAAGCCTTATGGTCACTTGATTGAGCTCGTCGATAACTTCAACTTGAGACCAATCCAGTTGTACTATGCGTACTACAAAATTTTGAGGTTGGACATTTAACTTTGCGCAAATTATCTTAGGAAAAATATTAGATGAAGCACCAGAATCTACCAAACAATTATGCAAATTTTTATTGAAAACTTCAAAAGTAAGGAGGAATGGAGGAGTATGGGGTTTTGATCTTCCTCCAATTAAAGCAATATCATTTGGATCGACTTTATTTGACATGCCAGTCGGAGGTCTTCCCATCTCATGAGTAGCTTGTGAGATTACAGAGGTAGGTAGAGGCACAATAGGTACTGTATGCAACTCTTTCAAGAGCAGTTTCTTTTGATGCTTTAATTTACTCAGTTCATGAAAAGTAATGTTGGCCCTAGTATTCTTCATGTATTCAACAATATTATACTCCATTTCATCGGAAGTGATAAGTTTTTGGGATGGTGTTGTTGAATCAGATTGGACTGGGTTTGTCCGAGTCACCTTTGGTGAGGATTTCTTACCTGCGATTTTATCCTTAGAAGTCGGGCTTGGGTTTTTCTGTTTAGAACTAGATTGTGGAGGATCAAGTTGATTTCTACTTTTAGTAGTAATTGGTAAGGCATCTTGATCTTCTTCATCCAGAAGAATGAAGTCCCACATTCCTTGTAGTTCTTCAACCTCCTCATCATCAGTATGTTCCTCATTCGAAACTTCCTCTTCTTCCCCTTCCAATTCTATCTTTGTTATAGCATTGTGAGATTTTGGATCAATTGGAGCGTTTCTCTTAAAAGGTTTATAAGGTTTCTCGGAAGAGGTTTCTGCTACTTGTTTCTTTATATCTACCATTTCATTTGACATGGTTTTCAAGATTTTTTGTAAGCCTTCCAAGTCAAACGGGTATTTTGATTGTTTCTTCTTAGGGTCATCTCTAAAAGACACTTTTTTAGATTTTCTTTCATCTACAACATTTTTATTTTCTACTGCTAGGATACGCTTTTCTATAGCTATTGCCTCTTTCATGTTTTCAGCTAACGTCAGCTTGGCAACTCTATCTATAAAGATGGCTGAATTTGAAGGTAAAGTGGAAATATACCATTCATTTTGGACTTCATTACTAGGTTTTGAAACTGTTGGTATTTTGTTTAATAATTTATTGAAGTGAGAATTGAAATCCTTAATTGGTTCTCTTGGTTCGACTTTCAAATTGGAGAGGTCATTGATTAAAGTTGTTGTAGATCAGTCATCTCCAAATTTTGTTAAAAACTAATCTTGAAATGTATCCGAGTTATTAATGGAGTGTGATGGTAATGAAAAATACCATGACCCTACTGCTCCTTTTAAGGTATAAGGGAATAATCATACAACTGCGTCCTATTCCGTTACTCCATTCAAATTTATGGACAACATGAAGTTATTTATGTGCTCTTCCGCTGATAGACCATCGTCAGGATTGAACTTAGGGAGTCATTTTTCAAGATGAGTTGGTAATTGCGATAAGGGTGCAGGCATGTTCATAGCTCTTGGATTAGCCCATGGCCTTGGTGGTGGATTTCCTGCCATTGTTGGAGTATGAGTAGTGGAATATGTTGTAGTAAATGAAGGTGGTTGGGTAGAGGAGGATGTTGCTCCTGTACTAGTATGAACTATGATCTGAAGTTGTGGGGTGGATGAATGAACTTGCGATGATATGGATGGGATGGTAGATGAAGATGATGATAAAACCTCACTCTAAGATTCTAGTCATGTTTTTCTATCTTTCTTACGATTTGATAAAAGGAAACTCAATAGGTGGGATTCCTAATTTTTCACTTTGTGCTCTAGTCAGTCATTGAGTCGGGGTCAAATGAGAAGTGACACTACCTTGGGAAAACTCAGATTCTTCTTGAGATAAAGAAATTCCCTGTAACTTATGAATTAAAGTTTGTAACTTAGGAGGATCTAAAGAAGAATGATCTGGGTTGCTTGGGATTCCAGTAATGTGCTCTGTATTTTTATTTTCAACTTCTAGTGCAGTGATGGAAGATTTAGAACGCGAATGAGAAGTTGAGGGTGTTGGTGAGGGAGTTTTACTCTTAGAATGGTGTGAAGATGTAGATTTACTTGCCATTCATAGTCAGGCCCTCCTTCTAGCACCAAATATGTTGAAGGCTCAAAAATTGGGTCTACAACAACGGGGATAACCACCCGGTCCGGACCTTGAAAGTAGCTCCTTTTCCGTTTGGAATAGTGGCTCCAACTGGGGGTGATGGGACCAATTTCCCAATATGTTTGTGGTGGTGTGCTATCAGGATGATGTTTTTATTTTTTTGGTTTTATGGGTGAATGCTTGTTGTAAATCTAACCTATCTTTTAACTAACATGTGCAATTTTCTCTAATGAAAGAAAACATCTAACTTTAAACTATCCTGGGAGTAACATTTCACTTATGCGATCTAAAGTAATTTCCAACAACAATTGATAATAAAAATCATTCAATCACTACGAGAAAGGAATCCATTAAAAATGATTGTTTTGTATAAGAAATTAGCCGAAACAATTATGAGAAACACATCGCATTAGAGTTATTCATATACTCTACATAAAAAAAATAGTTATCATCGTACAGAAGTGCAATAATGACAATTGAACATTCAGACTTTCATATATCAATAATTGAAAATAATTTATCACTTGGCACATAAGCAAAAAGTATTAGAAGATAAAAATACCATTGGTAATAGGTTCTACTCATGAGCTTCAACAATATAGATTTATCTTCAAATAATTCAACATCCATTGAGAGTACAAAAGTGCATTTCAGTAGCAGACATCAAACTCATATAAAAATAAATCTTGTTCCATTCATTTTATCAAAACCTCCTCAGTGGGGGGCAAACTACACGTTCTGAAGAATTTTTTTTGATAAAACTCTAGACCCCTCTCTAAATGCATGAGAGGGGTTTAAATACTACTCTAATGGAAACTAAAAATAAATATTACAAAAATAGATGAGGAGGTTTAAACTGGCTTCCTCATTTTAAGAAAAAATGAACTAAAACTAAAACTAAACTGTATCTATGATAAACTATGCATCTGTTATTTTAAGCTGCAAATATCCAGCATTGGCTTCAAGAGCATTGATTGGCTATCCTCAACTTTTAATTGACCTACAAATACAGAATTGACGAGCACTGGCACTATCTTCTCGATGGAGGTTATGAGACATTGCAGGGTCATTTCTTGGTTGTGTGGCTTTACCAGGTACTGCCAGTATGTGTCCCAGTTTAACTTGTTTGCCTGTTTAATTGACTCAGTCTTTTCCTTTGTTGTTTGTTTCCACTTTGTTTGAAGCTGCTGTGCCTTTTGGAAGGAATACTAGAGTGGTCTCTGATATCAAATTTTCCCTGTGCAGATTTTCATTGGTGCACTCAATGACGTTGTTTATTGCTTTCGTTGCTTCCTCCATCATCTGCTTCGCTTCTTTAAGCCGAGAATCCCATTTTGCAAATAACATTTCTTTATGGGATTCATCGATTCTTGGTAATTCCGCTCTTTTTCCTTCATCTGATTTCTGCCAGCTCAAAAAGTTAGAAACCTTCTTTAAAATTAAATCATAATCAAGTCGCAAGTCTATGACTTGATTTGTAATTTTATCACTCTTTTTGCAATGGTAATTACATTGAGAGATCTTCTGGCAGAGTGTTTCTTCCTGTTGCAAGAGTTGGGCATTAAGAGCGAGTGCTTTTGTGATAAATTCTTCAATCTTAGGATCATCCTTATGCAGTCCTATCATGGTCTATAACTATTCTTCTTTATTGGCAAGACTACTTTGATAATCCAATTACATTTGCTGGAAATCCTGTTGGAGTTTTGTCAGTTGTATCTCTGCTTCTCGATTGATGATGGACTACTGTAGTTGTCGTTCCAAAAATAGAATCTTATCCTGCTTTTCTTTTAATAGCATTTGAACTTTAGTTGCCTTATCAATTGTTGCAGAAGCATATGCCCCTGCGATCTGAGACAGTCTAGTTAGGTCTTTCGATGGGTCTATAGTTGGGTCTTTCCACAGAACATCCAGAGGTTTAGCCTCTGGGGAGAGCATGCCATCTATTTTTCTTTTCTTCCTTTGCCTCCTTATGACAACCTTATGCTGTGGGCTATAAAATACATCAAAAGGAGGAATCTCCTCTATTTTTAGTATGATTTCGGATGATGGAGCAATAAGAATATGCTCTGTCTCTTGAGTATTTGTATCCCTTTCCACCACCATTTCTGTGGCTGTCTCTCCTGGGTTTGTTGGTGGCTCTATGCTTTGTTCCTCAGTGTTGATTAAATCATTAAAATTTTCCCATTCCTTTTCTAGATCCACTACAAGTGGCTTTGTTGGCTTTGGAAGGGAAGTGGGAGTTTCAGTTTGTTCTGGGGACAAAACCTACTGATCAGGCTTCTCTATAGATTAAGCTATATCTTTAACTAACCCTTTATTTATGCTGCTTTCACTTTTGGATTGATCATCGAACTTTTCAGCCAATTCTTTTTCGGAATTGGATTTAGACTTCTCTTCATCTGAACTTCCACTTATGCTAATACTAGGAGTGGGCTCCCTTATTGGTTCCATACACAATTTGTCTAATGGGAGCTTTTTTAACCTCTGTTCTCTATAATTGTTAAACTCTTGAAGTTTTTTCTAATCAAACTGAAATTGTGCCATATGTAAGAGTTCTCTGAAAGTGTGCTTCTGCAGAAAGACATTGTCAAAGGAATCTTCTTCATTGGTAAACACTTTTATTTTAACCTCTGTGGTAAAATTCTTTACAACACCAAAGGGATCGTACTACCTCCCCGTGAATTTTGGTAGCTGTAAACATAGCATATTATAAAATTCTCTAAAATCATGAACTAAATCAAATAATGCAAAAGTCTCACAGACTATAGGGAATTGAGGCCAGATGGCCTTTTTAGAATCTTTGAGCTCTTTGCTCATTCCCCCAACACCACAGGTCTGGTAAGCTATTTCTCTGGCCATTAGTTTGTCGGGGACATACAAAGGTAGTACATGAGGGGGGGAAATGCTAAAAAATACCCTGATGTATGTGAATAATTCCTCCGTGAACCACCTTTCCATAGGGAGAATGTCAACTTCAGCTTCTGGGGAGAATCTTCGAGCGTCTTTGTTGTAAATCATTCTATGAATAGGGAGCATCACTCCATCACAAATCTTGTAGAAATGTGGGATGAAATTGGATTCCCACAATTATTTTTGATAAACCTGAATAGGAAGAGGGTTCTGTACTATCCATTTCCACCCCATGATAGGAAAATCAAAGACAAAACAAATGGCATCCATGACATAGGCACTTAAAAATAATGGAGGGTAAACACTCTGAGAAAAAATTCTTTTAGTTCGGTATCCTAAAATAACAGAGGCTAAATTATTTGATAAAATCTAGGCCCAATCCATTATGGTGGCATTGGTGGTTGCAACCAATAAAGGAAACCATTATGAGGAAAACTTGTTGATATCTGGCTTCCCAAATAGTCTACATAACATTGTAGCAACAAAACAATAAGGAGAACAGAGAGATCCAGTGGCATACATACTATTTTTGTCCTTCTTTAGTGGTTCCTCCTTGGTAGACCAACTTTTTGTGTAGTCCACCAAATCTTTGTTCTCTTTGGCGAAATTTTCTACAAATTTCTTGTTGTAGGAAGCCTGAGGTTCTGGAAAGTGGTACATGCATCTCAAGTTGATTGGGGTAAATGACCCCATGACTAGTTGATTGGCCATCTTGAACTCTCTATCAAATATATCTACATGATCTATGACCCATTTAACCATATCATTGTAGGGCAGTATCTTCGGCCTCATTGAAATATGATGTAGAAACAAGCATGCAAGCTCAGTTAGGGACGCTTCAGAGGAGCCACATCCATCTACTGTAACTGTAACCTTCATAATTCTCAGGTTTTCCTCTTCTAACAGTCGGTACATGGCTTCCCAAGTAGATATCCCTGCTTCTCTAGTACAAGTGGTGTTTGTAAATAATGGAGTCATTTCTGACTTTTCAAATGCAGGAGCCTTGATTTTCTTTTCAATTATGCTCTGTGTGCTGCTCTGCGCACTGCTCTTGAGAATTGCAAGTAGAAAACAAAAATACGATAAGGATGATAGTGAATAACAAACAAAAATAAGGTGACAGGAAAGCTTTTAATTATTTAAATCATATCAAAGATATCACCTTGCGTGAGATGGTCCTTTTACCCTGGTTCACATCATTTTTAATAAATAACCATCAATGGACCGTTAAGCTAAAATTTAATGGTCATAAATTTTGCATTGAACGACAAAAAGTACTATCATTGAACTCTGAACCCTTAGATTTGAGATAAAGTGATTTTGCGATTTGCTTCGCAATATCGCAGATTGCGATATCGTAAAACCTGTTATTCATTAACAACCATTGTTTCATCGAGTGGCTGCGATATGCGATTTGCAAGAAGCTTATCGCATTTTGCAATATTTTGGCATTTTACATTAAGTGGTGTTGTGGAATTTGAAATCTATGATATGCGATGAGGTGGTAAGGCCTTAAATCTCGCATTCTTACAGATCACATTATCAAGGAGTTCTTGCCCGCCTTGACCTTTTTGTGATGCGATACTATGGTTTGAAAAGCGGGTTTTGTGAAAGGTTTACCTATTATTTAATACTTTCCACTTTCAAAGCTTTTCTTAAGTTTCATGGCCATATAGTGCTTAGGTATGGAAAAGGTAAATTTACACGTTTTAGCAAGTTTTACTTTGATATCTTGGTTTATTTTAAACAAAAAGCATTATTAAGTGTTAAGTTTTGATTTTTTGGAAGGGTCCCCATTTATTAGTGTTATTGCTAACACTAATAAAAAGCGGGGTTGTTGATATATGGTTATTGTTGTTGTGCGAAACATTTCTTGCCAAATGTTGCTATCATAATTAATATTAAGCTATTGTTTTTTATCGATCTTCTTGCACTACTTATTGTTGATTGGCATACCTCTCTTAATTAGAATTCCATACTATTGGGGTTGTTGTTTTCTCGGTCATTATTGATTGGGATGTTGATATGTGGATATGAAGATTTCAGATGCTATGTCATTGTTGATGATGGATGTTGTCCTAAATGGATTATGCCTTGCACTTTATTTGTGATGGAAAAAATTATTTTATAATTGGAAAATGGGTTGTTGTTTGATATTGATGCTATACTTCATGAAAATGGTTATTTCAAAGTTTCATATCTTGGTTAATGGTTGGTTGGTACACTACAAATATGTCACTTCACATGCTACTATCATGATGTTAATGAAGTTGGTCTTGCACTATGTATGCATGATCATATTGCTATGAGAGAAGAATGGGTGTGTTAGTATTGAATGGATTTCAATTATTTTATTGCATATCTTTAAAGAATCCAATATATGCTCACAACGGGCATGTTCAGTTGAGCTATTGTTTTCAGATAAAATGAGTAGACTTATAATGTTGCACATGACAAGGGGAGCTCTTCTCTTGGTTCAGTTCATCCCTTTGCACTCGATGTCAAAGGGGGAGAGACTTGGTGTGTTGCAGAAGGTTGACATCAAGTTCAAAGGGGGATATTTTTGGCATTATGGCTCTTGTGTTGTCCTTGATGGAAAACTACACTTGATGATGTCAACCTGAGTGTCAACTTGTCACATTGCTGCATAATGGCATTATCATTTTGTCACTGTAAATAAGCATGAATAATTGATGTATGTCATGGTTGGAGGATGTTTCATCATGATTAGAAAGGATTTGTAGGTGTTCTATTCATTACAAAGGTGTCTTGATGATATCATACAAGTTGTACAAGTTTGTACATGTCAGGGTCAATTGCAAAAGGTTATACAAGGATTTGAGCTACTTGAAGGTGAAGAAAATTAATGAGACATATGTGGCTGATTGGAGTATACTTAATGATTCTTGTGATGTTTTATTGAAGCCTATCAAATATTGATAGGTCCCCCAAGTGTTGGTAAAAGCAGGGTAGAAGTTGGAGCAAGTTTGAGAAAAGTTTGACAATGTTTTTAAGCTGATTTTTGGGGCTAAAACAAGGGTAACACATGTTACCAGTTCATGAGGAGAATTATAACTTAGTTTGGCTTCATTAGACCAAAACTACCCCTATGATGAATTAACTTTCATAAGGAAAAATGTGTATTAATGTCTGTAGGAACATAAAAAGAAAAACTAAAGGCAAAACCATGGTTTTTGTCCAAGGTATTTCTCCAGAAAGGTCAAAATTCCATCACTAATTATGTCCTATGGTATTAGACATACCTTGGTAATGATGTGAGATATTTGGAGCATGAATTACTATATAAGGAGGGTCGATTCAAATCATGTGTGAATTTGTTACGTATATTCTCTAATTAAGGGCACACTAGGAGCATGATGAGACTCAGATCCAAGAGATCTAAAGATGATCTAATAAGTTAATGAATATATGTGTTTTTGTAGTTCCACTGGAAAGAAAATAAGCTTGTGTGATGGAAGAAGCACTGTGATTTAGTTTCTGAAACTTTGATGACATAATTGTTGAATTTCATCTCTTGTTTTATAGTAGAAAAGGTCCTTGTTGATAATATATGCAGTATGATCTATGTTTTCAAGTGAATATATCGATTTTGTGATAGGGGTTCCAATAGTGGATGTTTGATCTCTTTGTGATCAAAGAATT
Organism: Pinus taeda; assembly: GCA_000404065.3. Taxonomy (NCBI): domain Eukaryota; kingdom Viridiplantae; phylum Streptophyta; class Pinopsida; order Pinales; family Pinaceae; genus Pinus; species Pinus taeda. Next base: position 62,830 of record APFE030270420.1, read on the forward strand.
AGGATGTGAATTGAAATTCTTGTATGCATGATATTTGAAGAGACCTATATGCATGGTCAGGGCATACAAAGATTATGATACATAGACCATTATTGATGTGACTGTGAGTGCCTTGTTTGTTCTAATGATGTTTAAATGTAGAGGATGTCTTTCTAAAATGACTTTTTGATATATTTACAAACTATTGAAGGTTGTATATAAAATTTTTCCTTGTGACTAGATATTGTATGCATGACAAAAGCTTATGATTATGAGAATTTTGGATCTACCATTGATTATGAATATATAAGTTGTGCCTTGTGGTTTGTCAAGACGATACAAAGGTATATGCATATGGATGCCATGAATATCTTGTGTTTTGCAAGGGTTATAATGGTCAAAGATTAATTATGCAGAAGATCTAAATGCATTGATTCTGCTTGATATGACAACAAGGTCTTGATCGTGTGTATGCAAATGTCCTTATTGTAGTTAGTGAATGGTGACAGACTCTAGCAAAATAATATAACTAAATTATTTCTTTGATTGATAATGTTTTCATAGATCAAATATTTACAATGCATGATTTGTAGTACCCTGAAACTAATTGTAGATATATGTAGAAATCAATGGTTTTATGAGGATTTGAATACATTGCTTGTCTCCTGTGTTGTCCTCTTGCCTTATGGGAATGATGAATGGATCTTTATTCAGTCTTCTTGATACATGAGCCTTGAAAAGAAGGTTTACATAGAAAATTTGACTTTTTATATTGTCTTAGTGCATGGTACTAAGTACAGTGACAAAGTATGTAGTATATGTTTGGTCTCTCTATGCTAATAATGATTGGTGGTGGAGTGAAGGAATGCATGAAGAAAATTTTGTTTGGATTATCTTTATGATGGTTGATCTTGCCTCTTAGTGTTGTTGACAATTATCTATCAATTGATGTGCTTGATGATATTGACAAGATAATATTTGCATGCAATCTATAAATCTATGACATGTCTACTCTTTAGTATGGAGTGATATATGTCTGGATCAGTGATATAACTTGATGATGATATGATGAAAGCAATGATTACTTGCTTCTTGTTGTCGATGATGTATTATTGAGCTATTTGGTGATTAATTAGAGTGTGGTTTTGCATTTGATATCTGGTTGAAGGAGTTGGCAATGATACTATATTCAGATATGGCCTTGAGAATAACTTGGTTGTATGCATGGTACTTGACAGTTTATGATTGGTGTAGTATATAGTATTGGCAAATCAGTTTAATTATATTTGTTGGTTTTATCGATTTAGTTGGTATTCAATGGTTTGTCATGCTATTCGTAGTTTGATCATATTGAATGGCCTTTTAGTGATTGAGATGTTTGTATTCATATTTGGCATTCAGTGATTGAGATTGATTGTAGTATATTCAATTGTGATTGGTTTTCTTTAGTATTCAATGGTTTAATGATATAATGATTCGGATGGTTTAATGATTTATTATCTTCAATGGTTGAGATTGATATTTTGTATTTTGATTTGAGATTATGGTAAGTGTGGGTTTAGTTTGAAAATAGATGAAAGGTGGCCTACATGTTGTTTTATGGGTAGATCCAATATGAAACATTATGAAATGAGGTCCATGAGGTGCTAAGGGTTGTAGCCTTCAATGAGGGGGTAGGTGCTCCCTTCTAGTAGGTGCTAGTAAATGGTATCATGGGGTTGTAGCTCCCTTCCAATGGGTGTTGGAGAATGAGTGGTGGTAGAAGCCTCCTGTAGGTAGGAGCCTACATGTTGGAAAGAGTCTACACCAGTATAAGACCATGATGTAATGAAGGATTTTGTCATTATAATAAAAGAAGAATACATAGACAAGGACAACTGTGTTTTTTATCCCACATTGGGTTTCCACCTAAAATCTTGGTGTCCATATGTGTTTGACGTATTGGTGTTCCTTATGATTTACATGTTTCATTCTTGATGCTTCTCATTCTTAATTGATGATATATATATATAATTATATATAATATATATAATATATATTATATATATATATATATATATATATATAATATTATAGATATATATATATAGTATGATTTGCTAAATAAAGTAGTGGTTTAAAGATAATTGTTAATTGAAAGATTAAATTAAGTGGAGTATTTTTAAATTAAAAACTGATTCGCCCCCCACTCTCAGTATTTCTAATAACATTGATATTTTTTAAAAAGGTGTAAAGTTATGTTTTCTACCTTTTTGGTGGGGTTTTAGAATTTTTTCTTCATTGGGATATTATTATTATCCTATGTTTACTTTGATAGGGGAGAATTGTTTTTCCCAAAATTTCACACTACTACAAATTCACTCGATCTTTTCTATGGCATTTGGTCACTCTTTCGACCCCTTGTTTTCGCTCTCACAACAAATTAGGATTCTAGTAAACATTGCATGGTGTGTAGTTGAAATTTTGACATTTCAGGTTTTTGTTGGAATTTCGACTCTAAGAATCATCAAAAACTTGGTCATCCAAGGTGTTAGTGCCAGTATATGCATACTTCCATCAGGGATCAAATATGCTATTTGCATTTTTATTTTAGGTGTTCATACTGAAATTTTTGGATCATTCCATTAGGTCATGTCAAAATGGTCCACGGATGGTTGTCTTCTTCTCAAAAAATCAAATCTTCCCTCATGAGGTACATTTTTTGACCCATCTCCATGTTTTATTTAGTTGTGGTCTCAAATATGTTATTTTTAGTGTCAAGGCTGTTGTTTTTCCATTAGGTCTTAGGGTTCATTTCCAAGGTCCTTCCTTAGGTCTTAGGGTTCATTTCCAAGGTCAAAAGCATGGTTTCAAGTGTAAATAAAGGGCAACAAAGGTATGAGGATGACAAATAAACAAAGAGTGATTGCTAGTAAGTCATGGTGATTGTACAAAGATCTTATGTCACTAATGTAATTTTCATCTCAAAAAACATGTTTTTGAGATGAAAATAGAGTATTTTAGTTTATTTATATTTCTTGATGTAAGTTAAGTCATTTCATGTAATAAGTGTTCCCAGTTGCCCCAAGCATTTCTCATTGTTGCAAGAAAATGAAACCATTGAAGAAATCAATTCAATCAGAGCATCCATCCACTTGAAAAGAGACAAAGAAGGAAAAGCATTAAATAAAGATTTGAAGACAAAGAAAAAATTCCAAAACATTAGAAAGTGGGTTTTTCTAAAGAAAAATCAAAATCAACCTTTATATAATATGTCAAATTCCTTTTCCAAATTCATCACTTTCATTTGACAAAGAGAAAGAAGAACATTGAAGGAGAGAGGGGAATTGAGTCCAATTGGTGGACAAGAAAAAAAGGAGGCATTGCGCATAGAGGACAGAGCGCTGTGCACAGAGGCCAGGGCACTGCACATAGGGATGGAGCGCTGCCCATAGGGAAATTTTTCTAGTGCAATTTTGCACGGCACTACACACCTATAGAGGGTGTTGCGCATAGGAACAACAAGTTCCAAAACACGCTATCAATTGTCAAAATCATGTTTTTTGACTTCTAGAACTTCTAAACAAGTAAGTGTAATCCTTGAACTATCCTCCTGGCATTCAGTTCATCATTTTGAAGTTGGCTTGCTATTTAAAATTTCAAACCCTAGGTTGCCTACAAATCCCTCCACCTATCCCTTATACCCTAATTCCCTCAAACAAATCCCTCCACCCATTCCTTATACCATAATTCCCTCAAACACATTCCTCCACTTATCCCTTATACCCTAATCCCCAATACAAAATCATAAAACCATATTTACTAAACAGTCCCTACCAAAGAAAAATACCCTCCTTCTCACTCTCATATCATATATATTCCATCCTAGACCACATACTCTCATCTCCCCTTCCCCTATCCCTGTTCACCATAACTCACTCCTTCATTACCTTCTCTAGGGTTACAAAGCTTCAAAATTAAACAAACATGGACAAAGAGGACAGAGATTATGAGGAGGAGGAAAAAAGTGGCAGTGAAAACATAGGAAATGAACCTCAGCATCAGAGAAAACCACATAGGGAAGGCAAAATTATCAGAGAGGAAGCATCAAATATCAGAGAGTTATAGGCTTCTCATATGGTTGTCACTTGTTTCAGGCATCTAGGGTGTGATGAGTTTTATGAGCAGGTACAAAGAGATCAACATCATCCTGAGCTGAACAGGCATTTTGTAGCCAATCTCTGCGATAACAAAGTAACTCTTGCCAGGGAGACATTTACAGTTTCATCCTCCATCATTTCTAATGCCACAAGGATTCTAAAGGTGGGAGAAAATTGGTATAAGGAACAAGCTTTGGATGAGCACTACTATGAGCCATACATCAAATCCAGGTACATAAGTGAAAAGAAGAGGACCTTTCCTTTTAGGTACCTTTAAGATTAGTATGCCCCTATGATGAGTGTTATGAAACCAGCTCACACAAAGATAGAAAAGATAGATCAATGCCTTAGAAATAAGCCTCTTCATGGGGGAAACCTCCTTTACATTACACAAATGAACAATTCTTGGATGATACAAATGACAAGACCTCCTTTCTATATATAGGAGTCTTAGGGGTCATAATATAATCAGAGCCAACATAACAATAATAATGTAAGGGAACAATAATGACAATAGTGGGCTTCTATGGGCACAATAATAATAGTATGGGGACTACATGGGCACAACAATATAATAAGGGGGTTGTACTAATAACAATAACCGGTTACACTAGTAGTATAGGGACCTAACATGCCCCTCTCCTTTAAAAAGTGTTGTCGTCAAAACTTGAGTAGTTCTTGATGCTTCTGTATAAATTATTGTCCTCCCATGTTGAATATTCAGCGGGTAAGTTCTTCCACTTGATGAGATACTATAAAATTGATCTATTTTGCAGCTTTCGATTTGTCGGTTCTATGACTGCTTCAGGTTCCAATATGGTTTTTCCTTCCTTGTCAAGTTCTCGCAATATTGTTTGAACTGGGATCTTCTAAAACTTTTGAATGAGTTCCCACTCCTTTGGGCATATGGATATATGTAAGGCTTGATGTTTGGAGGAACACTTTGTGGAATCAAATGAATAGCATGATCATGATCATGAATAGGTGGGAGGCCTTTGGGAGTCTCAAATACCTTGGAATGATTGTCCAAAACATTATAGAGATCTGGAGAAATACATGATTTCGATGTGGGATCCTCTAGTGAACATAATTGTGCAATTACACCCCATTATTCTTTATTTAGAAGCTTTGTCATGCTGTTAGAGTTGATTATCTTTCCAGGTTTTCCTTTGATACCCCTCAATTCAACTTCCTTTCCTTCCCAAAAAAATTTCAAGAAAAGTTCTTGAAAACTAAAAGTTATCGTACCCAAAGATTGTAGCCATTGGAATCCTAGTAAAACATCAACACCACCCATAGAATGGAAAGCATTAGGATATTAAATACATATTATCCCATGGATAGCTTGATATTATGGCACTTTCTAGAGCAATTTATGGTTCCTCCACTTCCAACCATCACTTGACACTTCGGTGCTGGATATAGGAAGCAATCCAATTCCTTGGCTATCTTACAATCAATAAAATTATGGGTACTACCCGAATCAATCAACACTCTTACCTTTTTCTTCTTGATATGTCCTTCTATCTTGATAGTTTGTGAGGAGTGGTAATTTCTTCCAATGCATTACAAGATAGGTCGGATTGATTTTTCTGAGACTCGATGTGATCTTTCAATTCTTGAACATTTTTCTTCTTGATATGTCCTTCTATATTGATAGTTTGAGGAGTGGTAATTCCATCCAATGCTTTACAAGATATGGGTCAGATTCATTTCTTATTTCTCGATGTGATCTTTCACTTCTTGAAACCTTCTTCTTCTTGATATGTGCTTCTATATTGAGGTGTTTAAGAGAGTGGTAATTCTTTCCATTTCTTTACAAGATATTTGTTGGATTCATTTCTTCTTTCTCTAGGGTTGGTTCCTGGTGTATATACTCTTCTTTTTGACGTTTCTTGATCCTTTTCTTCCTCCTCTCCACAATCAATGTAAAATAATGTCTTCTCAACACACTTATGACCTTTAATGTATTTGTTATCAAATTGTAAAAAAAGCCTTTTTCTCCTTTTTATTCCAATTGTTATGGTGTAAACCCTTGTAGGTTGTGGAAGGCTAGGAGAAACAACACTTCCATCTTTATAGTTGTGAGGGGTAGACTTCCTTGTTGCCATAATTTTCTTCCAACTTTGGTAACAAAGCCCTTTTCCTCTTTTTCTTCCAATTGTTGGTGGTGTTTCTCTAAAGAAGGTGTTGCTCTTTGTATCCTCATAATGTGCTATCATTTCCTCCGTGAAAATTGACCACATAACAAGTTGTTTAGGAGAACAAAGCCCTTTATACCATAAAAATTGATCCGGTTCTAAATATGAAGATGCAATACATAACTTTTATAGTAGTGGTACACCATGTAGATCAAAATATTGCTTCATCTGTAGTATCCAATTTATTGGATCATTTCCATCAAACTTCCTCATATCGCATTTTCTTGATTTTAGGATCTCGATCTTGAAATGACTGTAACTCTGTAATTTTAGATCTCCAAGTTCTGAAATTTCTTCCTGTAGTAGATCTCTAAGTTATCTTCCTAACCTCACAAGTCTGATCTTAATTTTATTATCCAAGAAAGAGTTATGCAAAATCTCCCATGGTGACCTGATTATAGAGTAGTCCAGTAGAGCGAACTTGCACAATGTGCCTTGTCTCACTGTTTTGACCTTAGTACCTGAAATCGATATACAGAAAACCACAGGAAATCCTCTTTGTGAAACTGCTTATGAAATTTCAATTTGATGGTTAGAACAAAAGTTATGATTATTTTCCCAAGGTGACTTGTTTGGAATGTAAGTCAGGGGTCTGCAAAAAGCCTAACTTCCTCAACTTATATCTTCGACAATATAGTGATACATGATCTGAAATTTAGAGCCAAGGTTTAGATTGATTTTGTCTCAAATGGGTTTTTTTTTTAGCTTATGAAACTTTGTAGCGAAAGCGTTATAGCAAAAATACCACGATGGCCTATTTGGAGCAGCGAAACCCTAGAATCCAAAGCTTTGATACCAAATGTTATGAAACCAGCTCACAAAAATATAGAAAAGATAGATCAACGCCTTAGAAATAAGCCTCTTCAAGGGGGAAACCTCCTTTACATTACACAAATTAACAATTCTTGGATGATACAAACGAGAAGACCTCCTTTCTATATATAGGAGTATAAGGGGTCATAATATAATCAGAGACGACATAGCAATAATAATGTAAGGGCACAATAATGACAATAGTGGGCTTCTATGGGGCACAATAATAACAATATGGGGACTACATGGGCACAACCATATAATAAGGAGGTTGTACTAATAACAAGAGGTTACACTAGTAGTATAGGGACCTAACATTAAGTGTAATCCTTGAACTATCCTCCCAACATTTAGTTCATCATTTTGAAGTTGGTATTCTATATAAAATTTCAAGCCCTAGGTTTCCTACAATTCCCTCCACCTATCCCTTATACCATAATTCCCCCAAACAAATCCCTCCAACCATTCCTTATACCCTAATTCCCTCAAACACATTCCTCCACTTATCCCTTATGCCCTAATCCCCAAAAACAAATCCTAAAACCCTATTTACTAAACAGTCCCTACCAAAGAAAAATACCCTCCTTTTCACTCTAATATCATATATATTCCATCCTACACTGCATAAGCTCATCTCCCCTTCCCCTATCCCTGTTCACCATAACTCACTCCTTGATTACCTTCTCTAGGGTTACAAAGCTTGAAAATTAAACAAACATGGACAAAGTGGATAGAGATTATGAGGAGGAGGAAACAATGGCAGTGAAAGCATGGGAGATGAACCTTAGCATCAGAGAAAACCACATACGGGAGGTAGAATTATCAGAGAGGAACCATCAAATATCATAGAGTTACAGGCTTCTCATATGATTGTCACTTGTTTCAGGCATCTAGGGTGTTATGAGTTTTGTGAGCAGGTATAAAGAGATCAACATCATCCTAAGCTAACCAGGCTTTTTGTAGCCAATATCCGTGATAACAAAGTAACTCATGTCAGGGTGACATTTACATTTTCATCCTCCATCATTGCTGATGCCACAAGGATTCCAAATGTGGGGGAAAAATGGTATAAGGCACAAGATTTGGATGAGCACTACTATGAGCCATACATCAAATCCAGGTATAGAAATGAAAAGAAGAGGACCTTTCCTTTCAGATACCTTGAAGACAAGTATGCCCCTATGATGAGGATCATTACAAAGTATTTTACATGTGAGGGTAGATTTTCTAGATTGTACACCTATCGCATTAGGCTTCGTATGCATTTCACAAGAGTGAAAATGTTGAATATCTCATATTTCTTATTCAGGAACATTGAGAAGATGGCCTACATTATACAGAAAAAGCCTTACCCCCAGCAGATGAGTAGTATCTATCACTATTCCCTGATTAAGATGATTGTACTACATCATCTCAACCTCCTCAATATCTCCTGGGATACATTTATTGCCAAAGACATCTTCAATGGTCCTCAGATTCCTCCACCGGTGCCTAAAGAAGTAGAAAGGCCTTCCAACAGTGCCAAAGTAAAGAAAGATGATAAGGTTAAGGAGACTAAAGCCGTTGAGGAGCCAAAAGCCTACAAGACATATCAGAGAAGGGCTAGAAAGTTGTTTGCAGCAGATAGGCAAGTGCTTACTCCACTTAATGTGGAAGGGGCCTTGCGTTCTTCATCATCTCATAGGAAAATGCTTGCTCCAAAATATGTGGAAGGGGCTTTGCCTTCTTCATCGACACAACATGTACAATAGGTACAACAACTACATAAAGGGAAGGAAAATATGCTGGAGGAAAGCCTTGATGATGAGGAGGAAATGGAATTTGATTTGATGGAAGATGATGAACAAGAACAGCCACACATCTATCATGGCATTAAGATAGTTGACTTGGAGGCTCAAGATGAGGCAAAAAATGAAAACATAACCATAAGGGAAAAATATGCATAGATACAAGCACTAATGGACAACTTGGTGAGAGCTAAGTATGTCATTTTATACATTGAGCAAGAGAACAAGAAGCTAAGTGACAAAAAAGTTCTCATGGAGTTGGAAATTCTCAAAGAAAAGAGGCAAAGTGACAAGGGAAAGTTAGTAATGCAAGAGGACAATAGGGACAATCAAATCATTAGGCATTTGGATCACCATTATAGGACCCGGAACAAGATTTGCAACATAAGGGTCAAGCAAATGAAGACAAGGCTAAAACAAGCACTCAAAGGAAAAAAGGAGGGTGATAGGCTTAGGTTGCTTGCTAAATCTTCCTTGGATGACCCAGACACTTGATGGTGGTGGTCTCCCACAAATGTTGAGCAAGTCTTTAGAATTTTTGCATTTTTGAAGAATTTAGCAGTTTTTGACACATAAAGTTTGGCTCTATGCGCAACGCCACTAGTGCTGTGCTTTTCCTATGGGAATACAGTGTCAGGATTTTTGGAGTCAAAATAATAAGTACATGCACCTTGTGAATTTACTAAGATTTTAGAGCAGAACTAGTCAACCAAAAGCTCAAAAAACACCCAAAAAATGATCTTTCTACCCTCTTTTTGACACACGGAAGAAGTCTTGGGAGAATCCGTTTTTGAGGGGTTAAATGAACTCCAAATGAAAAAATTCAAAATGTTATGAAACTTATATTCAAAGATATTTCCAATGAGCTATCATGCACTCAATTTGGACACCAGGAAGACCTCCAAAATGGTCCTCCAAAAGCGTTGCGCATAGAGCTTGGGTGCTATGCATAGGACAAAAATTGTGCTAGGTTTCCACTTCACTGTGCCTTGATTGTAATTTTGGGTTTCATCTCATGGATGGTGTTTTAATGATGTAAATGGTGACTAGAAACGTAAATAGGATGGATAATAAGTACTAGAAGGTAGATTCATTAGATTAAAAGTTATCTTGAGGACAAATGAATCAGTTTCCTCACTTTTAGAGGCAAGTTGTTAGGTTGTCTAGATTCTAGTTTCTTGTTTAGTTTTTGATGGATTAGTTCCTCATCTTAAGGGATTCAACCCCTGAGGATGGGAGGAAGTTGAATCAATGTCTATATCTTCTTCTTCTTTTTCATTGTAAAGGGTTGGACTCAGTTGGATGCTTATGCTTTGAGTATACATCGTTTTGTATTAGTTTTAGCAGGAGATTAATGAAAAGTTGTAGCTATTTCTTTGGGATCCATGTGGTATGATGTTCAGTTCAGATTTTCTTATGTTTTCATGTGTTAAAATGTATTGTTAACTCCATTTCATCATTTCATACTCTTTAAGTGGATGTTTTCAAGTTGATAGGCGGAACCCATAATATCTATGCTCTGTTTTGGGAAAATATTCACTATCTATGTTTTCTTCAGTTTAGGAGGAATCCATGTTGCTTACATGCTCTTTCTAGCTCCTCACCTATCTTGAATCACCTCACCCATCAAACCCTAGAGTGCTGAGCCTTGTGCCTAACTTGCCCCACGAAAACCTTGCAATTTTGTCCTAATTTCCTTGCCCAAACTATTTGGCTCCTCCTGATCCAGTGAAACCCTTCCAAATCAAATCAAGCCTTCTGCTACTATACCTAACCTAATATCATTTTCTTGATCCAATTATCTTGGCTGAGATCCTTACAGAGAGAGCCCTCTCCTGGCCTAGTAGGGCTAGCTACTTGGCTAAGTGTGGTTTGTGGTTACCCTAGAATTGCCTTCCTTCAGCCTGAGGTTCAATCTTGGTGCTAACATAGTGGTAACCATACTGGGAAATGAAAGATCAGAAGTTAATTACCCCAGTAAAATGTTTCATTTGAATTCTTAAGCTTGGGAATGATGAGTTTTAGAATTTAATAGGTTGAATTGGAAAGTTGTAAAGCAATATATAAAATTTCAAAATTAGACATATTGGCTTCTCGAAAGTACACCAGATCCAGTCCAAATCCGAATCCTCCAACCATTGTTAGTGATCCTCATAAAATTGGGCGAAAATTTAAGAAAGTTGCAGAGAAATCTAGTTTAGCTGGAGAACAATCAAGTGAGGATTTCATTCCTCGTGTTAATTCACTCCCAGGAAGGTTAATCACTTTGTAAGACATTGAGTTTGATATTAATTTTGAGGATAGTTTATTTCGCAGTAAATCTTTATGTTGGATTGATTATATAGTTTTTGATTCTTCTATATCTCTTTAAAACCCCGTTGAAGACTTATTTTCACACGATAAATCAGGGTCACAGCTTATTCACTCTCTTGATCATTTGCATAACCTCTCTTCAAACTTAAATACTTGGGTACAAAATAAGACTCATAGGCCATCTTTTTATTTTCAAAATATCTGCTTTGCATCTACTACCGCTCAAACTATCTCTCACCCCCTGCCTTCTTATTCACAGATTGTTCACACCACTCAAGCTATCGTTAATTCCCCTTTGAGTAAACCGAATATCCCAATCTTTGTTTTAAATCCACCACCTCCCCCACCTCCAGTTATGGTTGCTCGATATGCACCCCTTGTTTTTCCTCAAAATCCTGGTGCATTGCCCCCTAATTATCAAACCAAAATACCTTTCTTTGATGGCACCCAAACCTTTAAAATACCTTTCTAGGATCACTAGTAAAGAGAAGCCCATAAATCATTTGATAAATGTTGTACATACAGATTTAGATTCTTTTATTTTTACACTGATAGTGGATTAAATTATGTAGATATTAAGCTTGTAGAAGTAGATTATGTACCAGAAATTTCTGAGATTTTTATGGAAGTTCTTAATAAATAAAAGGAAAAAATGGAAATTCCTTCTAAGCAGCCTCCACAGGAGCAGAAAGTTAGTGAAGAGTAGAAAAATGAAGCAACCAACAAAGGTAAGATTGAAACTAAAGCAGAATTCCAACATCTGGAAAATGAAGATGGCCTTTGGAGCATGGACTTCGATGGTGCTTTGGGTAAAGATAGTGGAGGTATTAGAATTTGGATTCAAAGTCCTATTTTTCAACTAGACAAAGTCCTAAGTAATGTTAGAGTGTGTTCCTATAAATTAGCTTTCAATTTCTCTAATAATGAAGCGAGTATGAGGCATTCATTACAGGTCTAAATATTTTGAAGAAGTTGGGTGTGAAAAGGATCTCTGTTTATGGTGATTCAGAGCTAGTGATTAAACAAGTCAAAGGAGAATTTCAAGCGAAGCATCCATGGATGAGATCTTATAGGAACGCAGTCCTGGATATTTTGAAAATGTTTCAAGAATACACATTGACAGCGGTGCCGAGAAGTCAAAACATCATTGTTGATTCACTTGATATAACAGTGAGCAATCTGAAAATTCCAATGAATTCTTGCAATAAATTTGAAATTCATGTCAAACATAGGCCTACTATTCCTGATAATCTGAGATATTGGTAAGTTTTCTAGGATGACAATGAAATTAATTCCTTCTTCCAGAATGAAGGGAAGTTTAATAATGCTTTCATTGATGATGTTTGTGATTCTAATGAACAAGACATTGAGGTAAATCAGATAGATATTTTATAGCTGAAGTATAATGTTATTCCTAGAGGTCTTATACCGTTAGAGGAGTTGTGTTAGGCCCCTATACTACTAGATTAACCCCTTATTGTTATTAGTACAACCCACTTATTATATTGATGTACCCATGTAGTGCCCATATTGTTACTATGGAGCCCCATAGAAGCCCAATATTATTATTATTGTGCCCTTGCATTATTATTGTTATGTAGGCTCTGATTATGTTATG